>CM041292.1:201025351-201335845 GCA_023052935.1 Piezodorus guildinii | reverse complement strand
CTTAAAATGCATAATTGCAGAAAAAAAATATAATATTGCTTTATTGAGAAATAATACAATCATGGGCAATAAGTATTAGAGCTAAAAGAAGTCATTCATTCCATATGTACAGAGTAAAACAAACTAAAAATAAAATAAAATAAGTTAACCTCAATAACAAATAAAAAAAAAAAATGGTGCGGGCAACACACGACTTTCACTTACCTTCATTTTTAAAATAAATGAAAGAATTTTTAAATTCAGTTAGGGATAAAAATACGTGAAACTATTAAATAATTAATTAAATTGAATTTATATAGAAACATGTGTTTTATTAAAAAATCTATTATATTATTATCTAAATTAATCAGTTAGTTTTATCTTCTTTTCATCACTCTTTTTTAACTTTTACAAGCTTGTGTATACGTTAATGTATTTTCTAAAATATTTAGCTTTCCAACGGTATATCATACATGTATATTACTGTTCTTATGTTCAGAAACAAAAAATTGCATTAAAAAAATATCTTTTTAGTTTTCTCCTTTAGTTGCTTTTCAAATTTGCTCAACTTGTATATTTAGCTGTTTTTCATCAATGGTAACAAGATAATGTAGTTAGTTTTATAGAATCAACAAAATTAAAGGCACATCAGAGAAAGAGAAATTAAAATATCGGCATTTAAGCCCTGTCCGACCATTTTAACCCGAATGAAACCTACTTGGTATTAAAGCCCATTAAATTTTACATCGATATAGCAAGTTTAATCAAAACCGTCGGAACCGTTTTCGAGAAAATCGAAAAAAGGTGCAAAATGCATGGTATAAAGTGCCTCTTCTGGTTAGCTCATTTTGATGAAAAAGGTTTTGTAACGTCTCGGGCGTAGTTTTGTCTTAAATATGAAATTTCAGTTTTATAGGACTTACCGTTTCCGTCCGGGAGTTGCCCCATACACACACACAGACCTTTTTGCGGGACTTGGTTATTTGGACTCAGGGGACCCTAAAACGTGTATTTTCGTTGAAAACTGGAATTCAAAAATGTTCACTATCGCAATACTTCCCCTTACTATATATATTAAGTGAAAGTAAAAAGTAAAATAAAATAATTATAATCTTGGCCACATTTATACCTATATACAATATTTACATACTGTCCCTGGGAACTCCGAATCGAACCTCTGGATGCCGAGGCACAATGTCAGGAGATCCCAGCGCCTCTCAGTCAGTCGCGTCACCGGTCTAATAAGCCAGTGGAGACTGAGAGAGGGCGCTAGAGCCACAGACTCTCGGCGTGAGTGGAGAAGCTGGCCATTGCCAACACTCAGCATTGCTTAGTTATAAGAGGTCTCTAGGCCACTGCCGCTTCAACCTACTAGGAGGGTTATAGGGATGGCTGGAGCTAGATAGGGATTGGGATAAAGGATTAGGAAGGTGAGTTACTCAGGCATGAGTGGAGAAGTTGGCCATTTCCAGCACTCCAGTTGCATATCTATAAGAGATCGTTCGGCCACTGCCGCCTCAACCTACTTGGAGGGTTGTAAGGATGGTTGGTACTAGATAGGGATTGTGCTAGAGGATTAGGAAGAATAGTAAGTTTCTGGTGGAAAGTTGAAAATTTGTCTTGTAAGGTAACAAATGATGTAAGGTCTTGTTTGTAACATAATAGGGAGCATTGACTATTGTTCTAAGGACTTTGGACTGAAAGGATTGGATACGTTTGAAAATTTAGTAGTGCCTCATAGTTTAATTCCGTAGGTCCACATAGGTTTGAGAATTGTCTTGTAAATAATTAGTTTGTTTCCAACGGAAAGTTGTGATGTTCAGTTCAATAGTTTATAACTGTCCGTATCTTCTGTTGAGCACTTGTCTTTTAAGTCGAGTATGGGTTCCAGGTCAGTCTAATTGCAGAAAAAGGAGGCAAGCATTGTAGCTTTTAGATGATAAAATAAGAGGCTAAGAAATAAAAAAAAATGTATTTTTGATGCAGGAAAATATTATTTTGTTCCTTAATATTCTAATATTGTTTTTTTTTTATTTCAAAACATCTTACATCTAGTTGACGTTTGACATAAATATTTATATTAAAGCAGTAAATCCTTGGATGAAATTTCAAATTGATCTCAGACTGTAAAGCTTGATGAAATGTAAAGTTGTGAAATTGGCGGAATCAAAGCTCCGTCAGGTATTGCCTTAACTCTACAACCCTCCTTTCTCTAATGTCTTCTTCCTCCCGCCCCCTTTTTAATAATAAATATAATTTTAGTAAAATATGACGCACGCTCTTTTCAACTATTAAAAGCTCTAAATTATTTCGACCTTCCATTCAGAAAGCTTGGCCTAAAATAGAAATAATTTGATAATTTAGAAGATTCAAGGTAAATTTCCTAACAAGGCAGAAACATAAAGTGTTCGTAGCTATAGAGGAAATGTACGATATAATGTTTAGTTGTTTTCTTAAAAGGAAATTATATATTTGTGTTATTACATTCACTAACCTAAAAAAAAAAATCTGTTGCTTTCACTTACCTCCATTTTTAAAATCAATTAAAGAATTTTCAAATACAGTTAGAGATAAAAATGAGTGAAACTATTAAAGAATTAATTAAATTCATATAAAAACAAGTGTTTTATTAAAAAAAACTACTATATTATTATCTAAAATAATCAGTTTTCTTAAAATAATGTCTTTTCATCACTCTTTATTAACTTATACAAGCCTGTGTATAAGATAATATTTTTTCTAAAATCTTTAGCTTTCCAACGGTATATTATACCTGTATAGTACTGTTCTCACGTTTAAAAACAAAAAAAATATTTTTTCATGTTTTCTCCTTTAGTTGTTTATCAAATTCGCTCAACTTGCATATTTAGCTGTTTTTTTATCAATGTTAACAAAATAATGTAGTTATTTTTATAAAATATACAACATTGAAGGTACTTTTAGAGAAGAAAATTTAAAATATCGTCAGTTAAGCCTCGTCAGACTATTTCAATCAGAATGAAACCTACATGATATTAAAGCTCATCACATTTTACATCGATATAGCGAGTTGAATCAAATTCGTCCTGAAATGTTATCGTAAAAATCGAAAAAAGGTGCTAAATGTATGGTATAAAGTGCCTCTTCTGGTAAGTTCTTCCGCACCCACCATATTCTCCCGACCTGTCTCCAACAAATTACCACCTGTTCAGGAATTTAGACAACTTCGTCAAAGGAAAACTTTTTGTAAACGATGATCAAATCAAAAGTGCGTTTACAGATTTTGTTTCACTTCAAAGCTCAGAGTGTTTCAGTTCGAGGATAAAAAAGTTGGTGTCACGTTGGAAAAAATGTGTAGAAAAAGAAGGTAAATACTTCGAATAAAATTATCTTGTATTAATAAAAATCCTTTACTATGAAATGGGCATTTCATGTGACACAACCCAATATAATTACATATTATAAAAAAAAAAAAAAAAAAAAATTGAACCTTTAAATATACTAAAAGAGGAACGTTCTACAAATCAGCAACTAAAAATACATTCATCAATTTATAATATCGTTTTTTCCTAGAAGAATTTAAATCCCCATTTAATCCGTTAGAGTGTTAGTATTTGAAAGAAAGGGCCCGGTATGAAAAAACTTTATAAAATTAATTTTTAATAATCCTATTTTGGGATCCTTTGAGGGCCTGGTTAATTACTTCCAGCCCTTCCTTTCACTAAGGGCTTCTTTTCACCCGATTTTTCTTCAACGGAAACTTTCAATGCTCCCATTTCTAAGGCAACTAATATCTTTCTTCTTGGAAATTAGTGAAAATTAACAGGATATAAATAACCGCCATTCACTCCTTCCAGGATATTATTCGATATAAGGACTTGGGGGGAAGGAAAATAGTTCTCATCAATCAAGATCTGGACTTAAGTATCAAGTCATAATAGAAAATAAAAAGAATATAAATTTCATTTCTTCCTTTATAATCAAATATAACAGAGGTTTATTAAATCTAAAAATATGATGTATTCTCTTAATGTCATCATATTACGCACAGAATAATCTGGTGCGAGGAACGTACGACTTTCACTTACCTCCGTTCTTAAAATCAATTTAAAAATATTTAATTACTTTTAGAGATGAATAAAATCGTAAAATGGTGCAAAATGCAAGGCATAAAGTGAGAAAAGTTGCTATAACGTCTTGAGCTTATAGTTGTCTTAAATATGAAATTATAAAAGTCGTATGTATACATTATAATTAACGCACGAATTTCACATATCTGGGATATTAAAATCAGTTTAAGAATGGTTATATAACCTTTAAGAAGAAAACAAGTTTTAATTTTGATACAAAGTTGAGAGGGTTCCTTGTAGTGTAAGGGCTAGCTAGCATGACAGCCTTCTATGCTTAAGGTCGCAGGTTCAAACCTGCAGGTGACCCTAGGATTTTTCAATGTAAGTAAAAAATCCTCAGTTATGCCGTCCTCGAAGGGGAACGTAAAAAGGTGATCCCGAGCCGTGGCGATGTCAGATACTCGTAAAGATCCGTATCCTAATTAAACCTCCATTAGCAAAATTTAGGACTCCCACTCCATTAAATTTAGCATCGTCCGATTAGCCATAGTAGCGTAAAGAGACGTTAAATAATTTTTTTTTTTTTTTTTTTTATTGAGATATATTACAATTTGTTTCTATACGAAAAATTATGAAACTGATACAAATTACCCATCTATACCATGAATTTGGTTATCAAGATTAATCTGGTTCCGGAGTTATGAAATTCTCTTCTTCTTCTTTGGCTTCTCCCTATAGTGCCGTATCAGCGTAGGGGAGCCTTTAGCCACTGGATCCTATCCTCTCTATTCTCAGCTAGGTTCCTGGCCTGGGGAAGATCTTTCCCTCTTCCTCTGCAAATCTTGTCGACGTACTCCAGGTAGGACATCCTTTGTCCCGAGGCCTTCTCCCATCTGTCAAGTAATCCACGTTTTTTAGGGGATCCCTGTGCTCCTCCATTCTAATAACGTGGCCGAACCACTTCAACTGACGGGTTTGCCGAAATTTTCTTTAACGGCTCAACCTTCTTGTTTTTCCAGCTGTTCTTCGCAAGAACTTCATTACAGCAGCTGTGACTCTACTTTCCTGTCAATATCCAGCTTTCATCTCCATATAGTAGTATAGGCAAATATACTGACTTGAAGATATGAAGCTTAACACCTCTACCCACCTCTCGCTTCCCTATTCCCGTATCGCAGATCTGATAGTAGACTGTATTTGCCTTCCTGATTCTATTTGATATCTCTGAGTCTACTTTCTCAGATCTTTCTATTACTGTGCCGAGGTAGGTGAAATCCGTAACCACTTTCAATCAAATATTCTTTACTGTTGAATTAACGTTTTCTTTAATAAATATTAACTCCGTTAATTTTGCATATTAGAGAACGAAACAAAAACTAAAATGATGATGGGAGTATTTTATATAATTTTGGTCCTTACGACATATTAACTATGTAGCTAAGAAAATGGTAAATGATGAAAACCAAAATTGTTGAGCGGGAAAATGAATGAATATTGGACAATTTCAAATGGATTGATAAACATAGACACAATACAAAATAAGCCTAGTGCGTGCAACCCACAACTTTTTCTTACCTTATATGTTAATATCAATGTAAGAACTTTTAAATAAAGTTACGAGTTGAAAAAAAAAGGTGTTTCAAAGTAATTAATCTAACTAGTTATTATTGTCTACAACAATCAAATTTTATCTGAAATCTGGAACTATCCAACGGTATATTATACATCTATTCTAAACATTAAAAAAAAAAAATTGTTTATTTGTTCTTTTATTTTTAGTTGGTTATCAAATTCTTCCGACTTGTATTTTTAAACATTTTTTCTTAATGCTAATAACATGAACTTTTTTTTTTGATCAACAAAATTAAAAATCCTATAGATGGATACAATCAAATATATAGGAATTTAAACCTGTCAGAGTATTTTAATCGGGATAAAACCTACACTATATTGAAGTCGTTTAAATTTTATGTCTTTATAGCGAGTTTAATAAAAATCGTACTAGCTGATTTTTAAGAAATCGAAAAAAGATGCAGAATATGTATTATAATGTAGACCATTGGTTCCCAGATTTCATCTCAGGCATGTAAGCTTCGAAAATATGAAATTTCAGTTTTGCACAACTGATCTCTCTTATTACAAAGTTATAGATAATATAATTTTATCATTCATTGAACTATCGTCATACTATTCCTGTATAGCGTATAAATAAATTAAGAAAACTTTTTTATTGCATACTTTGTGCGCGTTTTACTACTTTTGTTTATTGCTTAAAATGAACAGTATAATTGATTATGAGTCTTCAGAGTAAAACTTTGATCGAGAAATAAAAACTCTACAATTTTTAATTTTATTTTATCTCTGTTTTATGTACTCGTTTTTACGTTTAAGTAATTGGATATGACGTTTACTGCCTGATTTACTCCTGGACCTCTTCTAAACTTCTTTTTTTTATTTTACAATCGAAAAAGTAAAAAAATAAAAAATTAGCTTATTATTATAAATAATTAACCTATGTAATCAACAAAAAACAAAAATAACCTCTCCCTCCCTAAATACTTTAGGGCTACGTAGAATCCGAATAACGGACAAACGAAATTTCCAAGCCTGTGCATTGTCAGGTCCCTGTTATAGATTCTTATCCTAATTAAATCTTAATGAGCCAAATTTATAATTCCTACTGTGACATCGTCCGTAGAAGAAAAAAAGGACGTTAAATTAATAATGATAATAAATTAATAAATGAACATGAAAAACATTCAGTGTACTGGTGAATTAGGTTTTAGGGATAAGAAACAGTACTGCTCACGGGTGTGTCAGTTCGATTGTAGTCTAGACTTGTTGAAACGCAGCTATTATTACTATAAAATTAGTTTTGACGTCAGGTCGTCCCAATCAGGCAATTACCTTCATCATACAATTAATACTTTACTTACGCCATTGTATTTATAACATAATTAATTTTAGAACCTTTATCACAAAATATTACTATTCATTAGAATGATTGATATTTTTTTCTCATACTCATATTTTTCAAACAAATAATACATGTACTTACATAAAACTTGATAATATTTTCTTCTTTTGCCCTAGGGTATTTCAAGGTGACAGAATGATTGATAATAAGGAACAGCCAGTTTAGTAACTTTTTTACCACCTATAACTAATCGGGTAGGAGACTGTTATAAATTTTAAATTAAAAAAAAAAAAAAAAAAAAAAAAACCTGTACCACTACAACCCATGAAGGGTCTTGGGCTCAGTACATATAGAGATTCGTACTGTTTCTAGGCCAACGGCAGTGCAATGAGGTGATTAGGCCTTAATCGCGCTCAGCCGCCAGGTTTTTCCCCAATTAATTTGGGTACCCACTTTATAGAGGCTGGGTCTGCCCCAGGAGGGTCTCCATATCCTAGGGTCGCCCCCCGACTGAATTAACAGAATAAATAATATTCTGCCAGAGTCGGGATTCGAACCAAGGACCCGGAGCACAGCAGACTAGCGCTCTATCCACTAGACCACGCCGCTCCCCAAAAATTTTTTTTAAAATTTTAACTTTTAAATTACCGGATTCGAAATTTTTCGAAGCAGGAAAACTATTGATTTCGTAATGTAGAAAAACTAATCATTAGTTGTGTTTATTTTATTTGTCACGAAATTCAAGCTCCAAGTTGATTCCCAGAACTCTATAGTTTGTTTTTTAATCAATTATTTTGTTTTTAAAACAATACACTCTAATTTCTCATAGGAAATTCATCAGTACAATATAGGCAAGAAGGTTCAATCGAGAAACTTACTCCTAACAGCAGAACTTAATAATATTATATATATATATATATATATATATATATATATATATATATATATTATATATACATATATATATATATATATATATTTTTTTTTTTTTTTACACGCAACGGCCTTAAATACGCAAATATCATTTTCTCCTAACTTTGCCAACACATTCCATTATTTTTCTCTTATTTAATAATAATAATAATAATAATTTTTTTTTATTTATCTGTAGGGCAATCTCTGTACAAATAGAGCTAGCTGGCACAGCACAAATAATAAATCTATATCCAGCAAATGTACATTATTAATTCTACTTTCTCTGGCGCGATAGGCTGTGTAGGCCCTTGGCCTCGAGGTGTAATCTTCTGGGAGAATATACTCACGATTCACGATGAGATTTTACAGGGTAGGCTCATCATTTCTTACGCCTATTTTTGTGAGTGGCCATCATTTGGCTGATGGGTCTCACATAACCGGGGAAAGGGCTGTGAACCCTCATTTAATTATATCCTTGTAAAAACCCCGCCCGGACTGAGATTCGAACTCAGAACCTTTAGGATGAGAGACTAGCCACTCAGCCACGGGCTCCCCACATTATTAATTACAAATTGAATAATCTTTAAAACGAAAACAACAAAACACATACACAATAAGCATAACGGTGTTGCTATTTTTATGATTAATTTCATCCAACATACACATAAATTAAATATAACAATATCAATAAATAATGTAATAACAATAATACTAAAGCAAATATTCAATCCCCACAATATAATGATAAGTCTCGAAACTTTTAAGAAAGATCAAAGTTCTGAGAAGAAACATGTTGAGATCTTATTTTTAAATTTTTTGTGACAAAATTAAATAATGATTTTATTTCTTTTACGTAGGGTTCCGCAAGAATTTCATATAAGCCACCAAAACTCACATAATTTAATACGGGCATAAAACGGATTCTATTGTCATGGTATGCGGGGCATCGAGCGAGAAAATCAAAACAATCCTCTAATGCGACCCCATCACAAACTGGGCACGGCTAATGTGGGTCCAGGGTATACCTCCAGAACTTAAAAAGCAGATAATTTAATTTTTAGGGTAAGCATATTATATTTTTTCCTAATTTTTGCTTCTAATCTCAGTTCAGTCAGTTTAAAAGGGTGAGATTATATTTATTAAGAAATATTTAATGTATAATACTGTGATGAAAGAGACGATCTTGATTAATGTGGGAAGGAAATTTAGCTTAATCACCTATAGACAAATTCTCCCTTTTTTTAAACTTTCACCCCCCCCCAAAAAACTCTGTGGTAAAGCCCACGCTCTGAAAAAGTATTTCTTTGATAGATCTACATATACTAGTTTAAAAGCATTTACAAATTTACCTGAGGGTTATTTATAGGTAATCATTATTCACTTTATGTATTTAAAATTTATAAGATTAATATAAAGTTTTTTTATTCTTTTGAATATATAAATACTATACAAACAAATTAGTAGTTTACTTTATTTTTTTAATGCATTTATCAAATACTCCAGCATTATTTGAAAACAAATTTAATTTAATTAAACTTAATGAGCACACATTGACTTCCTTTTGTCACTTAATTACTTTATTTCATAAGCTTTCATATCTGTCGACGTTTCGGGGTTGTTTCCCCATTTTCAAGATATAATGTGCTTATCTAAAATTTCATCTATTTTTTTCTTCAAATTGGATGTATTGTTGGTCATATGGTAGGTGCTAATGTCCATATTTAATTTAGTTTATTTTCTTTTTTAATTTTTTTTTTTAAGTTTTTCTTTATATAAACACTTAATGAGCACACATTAACTTATATAAAGAAAAACTTCCAAAAAAAAAATTAAAAAAGAAAATAAACTAAATTAAAAATGGACATTAGCACCAACCATATGACCAACAATTCATCCCATTTGAAGAAAAAAATAGATGAACTTTTAGATAAGCACATTATATCTTGAAAATGGAGAAACAGCCCCGAAACGTCGACAGATATGAAATAAAGTAATTAAGTGACAAAAGGAAGTCAATGTGTGCTCATTAAGTGTTTATATTAAGAAAAACTTTTTAAAAAAATTAAAAAGAAAAGAAACTTAATTTAATTACATTTAGGTCCGATTTGTAGAACAGAGTGAAGTTAAACAGTTATTAATAATACAAAAATATATTTTATAACAGTCGATATTTAGTTACAACCTGTTTAAAAATAATTTAAAAAACTAATTTAAGAAAAAATAAATCTATGAATAAAGTGGGAGGCAAATATTTAACTTTACCACTTTTTTATTAAATATTGACGCACAACGTTTCAGCAAAAATGCCATCTTCAGGTGCAAAAGAAAATTTCGTCTTAACTTGACCCTGCCTCTAATAATTTTGTCAGAAAAATTATTTTTATACTACCAATGTATCTATTTTGTACTTCACAAAAAAACATTAATGAATTTCTTAAAATTGTTCCGAAATTGTTGGCTTTTACCAGTCAGCTGACTCGATTTTAACAATTTTATTCACATTTCATATTTATCATTTTCTTATTAATGCTGACGACTATAAATGGTCAATTATTTCTAATCTATTATATTAAAAGTACTTTAGAAAAAGAAAAATATTGTAATACCAAATCAATCTTTCACCTGGTGATACTAAGGGCAGTAGTCAGATGCTTTTCAACCACTTTCCTTTATCCCAGGCCATAATTCAGTTTATTTCAAATCCAGTTGAAGGGTCTACTTATAAAGCACCCTTTTCTTCCCTTCTTTTTTAAAAGAAATATTATTTCTTTTCTGGCAGACGAAGAATTGTGGTCAATCTGAGGCGAAGAAGTCAATTTCCTGAATTAGTAATGAGGTAGAACGTATTGGTTTGTTCAACTAATTTAGAAATGCAATATTTCAATCCAAAGTCCTCCGAATAATAGTAAATGCTCCTTATTATGTATCCAACTATACCTTGCACCACGACCTTAATGTTCCATTTATTTCAGACCTAATTCCATCCAAATTTTCCAAATTTCATCAGAGCCTCATTCATCATCCTAATCCTTTAGCACGATCCCTATCCAGCTCCACTCATCCATACAACCCACCTAGAAGGTTGAAACGGCAGTGGCCCCGAGATATATTGTAAATACGTATGCTGGAGTTCTGACTCTGGTCAGATTCTCCTCTCAAGTGCGATGTGATTGTGGCTATGGCGCCCTCACTTAGCTTCCGCTGGCTCTCAACAGTGATGCGGCTGAGAGGGAGGCGCTGGGATCCTTTGGACTCTGCTTGTCCTTCCACCAGTGGGGAGACAAGCCCCGTCCGGGGTTCCTGAGCTGATTGTAAATATTGTACATAGGTATGAATGTGACATGTTTTGTTTATTTATTTGTTAACTTCATTTATTTGTATTTATTTTGTCTACTTAATTTTGTTATTGTATACGTTTACTTATTTTGATTTTATTTTATGTAATTTGACTTTCCTTTTGTTTATATTGTAAATATTGTATGAATGAGATCCTGTAGCAGTATTATTATTGTCTATTATGACAAATTGTAATATATACGAATAAAATAGAAAAAAAAAAAAAGAAATGCAATATAAATCTTGTTTTAAATGATGGCTTGAAGCTGAATGAATGTATAATCAAACGATTAATTTGATAATAAGTATTGTAGGTGGAAATAATCGGGAGTTAGTCTTTTTTTAAATATTTTAATTTTGCCGACGTTTTGGCTCAAGCTTGTGAGCCATCATCAGGGCATTACTGACCCATGTCCAAGCATAAACTTTTAATAAGCTTTAATTATTAGCATATGCTTCAGATTATGCTTGGACATGGCTCAGTAATACCATGATGATAGCTCACAAGCTTTATACAGTCGACTATACATCCTCAAGATAATAATAGGCTTACCGTACCCGATGGTTCGATGTCGATACCACCAAATTCCGCCTACACAGACTCGTCCAATGTTCAAGCCCAAGCCCCCGAGATCAGCCTTAACGCAATCCTCCCATTGACGCTTTGGCCTACCTTCGGACGCCTACCTGTCGGGTAAGCGAATACCAACTTTCTCAAGATAATAATTATTATGTCGAATTTTTTTTTTAAATAAACATAAAAAAAACCTTTGAAATCTAAAAGTACAGAATCACATATTCAACATTATAAGCATTATATATGATCTCTGAATATAAATAATATAATTACACAATATAACAACAATATAGTTTAATAATTACTTCTGCAATGTTATCTCATACACAAGCTTGTAAAAGTTAATAAAGAGTGATGAAAAGCCGATATACCTAGCTGATTGTTTTAGATAATAATATAATAGATTTTTTAATAAAGCACATGTTTCTATAGAAATACTGTTTAAATAATTCATTATTAGTTTCACTCATTTTTATCACTAAAGCCGGCGATACACGGTGAGAAATAGGGTATGTGTAGGTGAGGTGAAATGGCGATATTCACATCGTTGAGCGCGCTGGAAAGTAGGTGGAAGTAAATATAAAGATGGTTGATGTAATATATCACGCTCTCATCTACTTTTCATAACGATAATTAATAACAATATCATTTGTTATATTATTTTGGTCAAACTTTAACTAAAAATAGTTTATTTATATTCATGTATATTTAATTGTGTTTCTAGATACCTAAACTATTATTTAATAATATGTATATTTTTTATTTTTGGATATTACATTTTAATTCTATAGTTATTTATTTGAAATTATATTATATATATTTTTGTATTATATTTTGAGATTCATAATATTCTTTTTTTTTTTGCGTTAAAATTCGAAATAGAAATAGAAAAAATTGAAAGTGATTTTACAAAGCAATGTTGCTGTCATAGGTGGCGTGCATGTTTTTGTCACTTGTCACTTGTGTTGTTGTTGACGTTTGTAGTTGGTTAGTAAGTAAATTTCTATAAACATGTCGAAAACATTTTTAGACATTACTCTTATTATTATTAAAACAAGATGACACCAATTGGACAATCATCTTTAGATAAGAACTTGGTAACCTGAACAGAGCTAACCAACCTTTTCAACTTTCCTGAATAATCAGCTGTTCACACATCCGCCAATTTGGCCGAGTACTGTTGCCTACTCTCACCGTATACACCCGCACATTTTTACTCTCACGCAGTTTTCACCACCCTCTACTCTCGAGAGTACTTTCACCTCACCTACACATACCCTATTTCTCACTGTGTATCGCCGCCTTAACCGTATTTGAAAATTCTTTAAAATTAATCGATTTTAACAGCGGAGGCAATCGAATATTGAACTCATTCATACAGTTTTATTCATAGAATATCTATTATTTTTTTAAATATAGTTATACCTTGAATTTCCAACCACCTTTTTGGTGTAATTTAGCCCCTGTTCACTATAAAGCTCACTATAAAAAAAATCTGAGTTGGAAAGAAGCATTAATTTATAAGAGACGAAGCGCTAATGGTGAGGGCCATTATGGAACGAAATTTGCTAATCATTAGAGATTCCTCCAGCGGCCCTTTCTTTACCCTGGAACAATTCAGCTCCTGATTATCCAGCCAGGGCTAAATAGACTGGAAAAGTGGATAGTAGGCGCTTTATACCGGCTCAACAGTTAGTTTCCTACATTCTGCAACAATTAAGAACCGTATTCTGTAAGCTAAAACCAGATATTTCCTTTAAACTCTACTAATTACAACACATTTTTTATTTATTTCACAATATTTATGTATCGAAATTAAAATTCTAAAATATAGAATATCTGGTGCGCGCAACACTTCCGTTACAGAAATCAATTTCAAAATTTTTAAATATACTTTTTTTATTTAAAACATTTTATTGATGTTTACAACTCTACTTATTATAAATACAGTGAGGCTAATTTACACGTATAGGCGTGGAATGTCTTGTGAAGAAACTACCCAGCGGTAGCACCTCAATATCAATTTAATTTAGTAGGTCTTGAGGCCATCGTCTATTCATTCGCCTCGGAGGGTTGTCAGGAATAGATGGAAATGATAAGTTGCGTACAAGAAGATTAGTGTCGGTCGGGAATTTGGAATTAAAAGAGGCATATCTGTTTCGGGATAGTTCTGCGACAAATGCTATATTTAGGTGATCATGGATGATTTTATTCGTAACGAAATAAGGAGCATTTAGAATTTTGCGAAGGATTTTGGATTGTAAGGATTGAATACGAGAGGAATCAGATGGTTTAGTAAAGTCCTAAAGCTCGATTCCATATGTCCAGATGAGTCTTATGATGGTAACATAAATGAGCTTTTTGTAATACATTGAAAGTTTTGAACGTATTTCGAGTAAGTGTTGTAGTAATCGGTATCTACGGGCAGTTTCTTGTGGTTTAAGCCTCGTATGGGGATTCTATGTAAGACGTTTGTCAAGATGGAGTCCTGGGTATCGGATTCGTTAAAGAGGTATGAGTGGGGTATTATTAAAGGATACAGTGGAGTTGAAATTCAACGGTTTGCGACTAAGGGTAAAGGTAATTTGGGGGGAAATTTTAGGATTTATTTAAGTCCTCTAGTTCTGACACAATTCATCTGCGTAAGTTGTGTGGACAGTGGGATGGAGTGGGATATCAGCTGCATATACCGAATAAATGATGGGACCTAAGATACTACCCTGAGTTACACCTTCAGACTGAGAAAATTTGGAAGAATAAGAAAGGTAATGATTTACTTTGATTAAATATACTTAGAGATGAAAAAAGGTCAAAGAATTAATCACATTGATATTTGATAGAAACATGTATTTTATTAAATAAGCTATTATTATCTACAACCATAGGTTAGTTTTATCCGATTTTTCTCTCCGTTAGTTGGATATCGAATTCGTTCAACTTATAAATGTAATACATTTTTATCAATGATAACAAGACAAAATGTCTAATTTTTCCGAATCTACCAAATTAAAGGTACTTTAGAGGAAGCATATTTAAAATATCAGCCTTTAAGTCAAGTTAGACTATTTCAATCAATTAAAGATGAAACCTACATGATATTAAACCCTATTAAATTTCACGTCGACACAGCGAGTTGGATCAAAACCGTTAGTTGTTTTTGGGAAAATCTATAATAGATGCAAACTTAAGTACAAAGTGACATTTCCGTTCACTTACTGAAACTGTTTCGGTGACATTTTCAATTTTTTAATTAATGAAAGTAATAATTATACTGAAAAAAGGTAAAATAAAGTAAATCAAATAAATTATATACAGAGAGGATTATTTTTCCTCATATATAAAATGGACCCCGGTTTCTTTTCAAAGACGCTTCTATATAAAAGGACTCTTTCATCCTATTTCCAATAAAGCTGGTACTAGGTAACACAAAATTTATTTATTTTTTCTTATTTTATCCATATTAAAAAACTTTGCTCACTACAGCTATGTAACAATTATAAATAATGACGTTTGTTATTTTAAAATATTAGTAATATTTTCATAGTCGTTGATTAATGTAGACTTCAGGGGAAAACATATAAGTTGAAAACTAATTAGTGATTTAAAAAAATAAAAGGGGAGGGATATATATTCTATTGGGATGTTTCACATTAAATGTCCATTTTATAATTTCTGAAATACATAAAGGATTTTGCAGGTCTCTGTTGTTTTCTTCCGAATGTTTACATATTTAAAGTAAAAAGTTACTAATCCTCTACCTTTGTATTATAAACATTAGCTTCCCAATCAATTACCCACTTTTTAGTATACCTCCAAATATGAACATGGAAACAAGCGATTTTCGAGTCTTATTTTTATACGAGTTTAAACTCGGCCATTCAGCAGCTGAGGCCGCTAGAAATATTTGCAAGGCGATTGGGGAAGGGAGTGTTAATGAACGGACCATTCGCCGTTGGTTTGCTAAGTTTTCAGTTGGGGATACCGACTTGGAAAACTTGCCCCGAGGAAGACCTCCATCCGTAACAGACAAAGATGTCCTCAAACATAGAGTAGAAGGAAACCCCTACCAAACAGTTAAAGGACTCTCAGGACAACTGAAATGCAAGTGCATCTTGACATTAATTTTTTTTTTAGAAACAATTCTTTATTGAACAATATTACAATCTGTCCAATTTAGGACATTTTTAATAGGGATAAAGTACAACATTCATACTGCATTCACACGATATATACAAAACAATAAATTTATATAATAATGATACAATATAAATAAATACAAAAAAAATCAATAAAATATATACAAAAGTCACTCATACCTATATACAATTCAAAAGCATACAGCACGTGAGTGGAGAATCTAGCCAATGCTAGAACTCCAATATACATTTTACAAGAGGTCTCGAGGCCACTGCCGTTTCAACCTTCTAGGAGGATGGTAAGGATGTGTGGAGCTGGATAAGGATTGAGCTAGGGGATTAGGGTGATGGATAAGGTTCTGATGGAATTTAATAATAATAATAATAATAGGCTTACCGAACCCGAAGGTTCGATGCCGATACCACCAAACTTCGCCTGCATAGACTCGTCCAATGTTCACCGGTCAAGCCCAAGCCCCCGAGATCAGCCTTAATGCAATCCTCCCATCGACGCTTCGGCCTACCTTTCGGACGCCTACCAGTCGGTTCAGCGAATACCAACTTTCTCGGAATCCGTTCCTCACTAAGCCCAACAACTTTACGCGCCCATTTGAGTCTCCGCGATACTATCAACTCAATTATATTCACAGGGTACAAACTCCGCAATTCCGCGTTATGCAACCTTCTAAACTCCCCAGTGGCCTCATCTCTCTTTGGACCAAATATTTTACGCAATACCTTATTTTCGAAAACCTTAAGCCGCTGTTCATCCTTTAAAGTAAGCGGCCACGTTTCACATCCGTAAAGAACCGTTGGAAGAATAATAGTTTTATAAATTCTAATCTTTAAGTTTTTAGATAGAAGCCGCGAACTAAGTAACTTAGCAACTGAATAATAACACGCATTTTCCACCTTTAACCGGGACTTTATTTCTTCCTGTATTTCATTTTTTCTAGTTATAATTGAACCTAAATACTTGAATTTCTCTACGTGTTTCAAAGTATGACCTGATACATCTGATACATCACCAAGATCGACACCGTTTCTGCTACTGATCATATACTTCGTCTTATCGGTATTTAATTCGAGTCCTATTTCTTTACCGGTTTTTATTAACACACTTGTATTTAGTTGTATGGTTTCCGTGTCTTCACCTAGCAGTACCAGATCATCGGCATACCCCAAAACCGGAATCTTGTCACCCATATTTAAGCCTTTCTCGGTACACATCACCTTTTCTATGACATATTCTAAAGCTATATTAAATAACACAGGTGAAAGGGAGTCACCCTGTTTCAAACCCGATCGCACCTCAAATCTCTCGGAGTAATTATGACCGATTCTAACTTTATGGAATGTTTCCGACAAACACATCTCTACTAGGTTTACTAACTTTCTAGGTATTCCCTGTTCAATCATGATGTCTGATGGAATTTAGAGAATTTTAATGGTATAAGGTCTAAAATAAATGGAATATTTAGGTCGCGGTGTAAGGTATGGTTGGATACATAATAAGGAGCATTAACTATTGCTCGGAGGACTTTTGATTGGAAGGATTGAATGCGTTTGATGTTAGAAAATTTAGCTGTCTCCCACAGTTCAAGTCCGTAGGTCCAGATAGGTTTCAGTACTGTCTTGTATATTAGCAGTTTGTTCTCGATAGATAATTTAGAATTTCTGTTCAGTAGTCTGTATAATTGTCCAAATCGGCGATTAAGTTCTTGTCGTTTAAGTCTAGTATGCGGGTTCCAAGTTAGTCTTTTGTCCAGAAGGAAGCCAAGATACCGGACTGTGTCGGAGAAAGGAAGCGGAACGGAGTTAAAGAGAACTGGAGGGCAGGATTGCCTTCGAAGGGTAAAGGTGACATGTCTGCATTTGGATTGATTTACTTTGATTCTCCAGTTGTTACACCAGTCTTCAATTTGAGAAAGGTGTGTTTGGAGGCCTGTAGATGCAATTTCGGGATCTAAGTGAGAGGATAGGATAGCTGTGTCATCAGCGTACGTTGCTAGGAAGGTATTAGGGCAAAGAGGAATATCAGCCGTGTATATATTGTAGAGGATAGGACCAAGGACACTACCCTGAGGAACACCGGATTCGACTGGATAATAATTGGAATATTCTGCACCACAACGAACTCGGAAGGAACCGTTTGATAGATAGGATCGGAGGACTAGGTATAAGGATAGGGGTAAATGGTTTTTGTCCTTAAAGAGCAATCCCGGGTGCCACACCCGGTCAAATGCTTGCGTTATGTCCAGAAATGCACCCGAGCAGTACTCCTTGTTCTCAAGGGCAGAGGAAATATGGTCAACGACTCGGAGCCCTTGCTGAACGGTTGAATGTTGGGAACGGAATCCAAACTGATGGGAAGGAATAGTGTGGGATTCTAATAACGGTAATATTCGTTTGAGGAGGATTTTTTCAAAGATTTTTGAAAGGATTGGGAGTAGGCTGATAGGTCTATATGATGTCGTAGTGTTAGGAGGTTTACCTGGTTTTAAGAAGAGAATTATTGTGGGATGTTTCCATAAGAGAGGAAAATGAGTAGTGCGTAGAATGGAGTTGTAAATATATGTAAGAAATATAACGGCTTTAGATGGAAGCTGTCTGAGAATCTGAGGAGTGAGGAGATCGTATCCAGGAGATTTACGGAGTGCAAGTTTTCGGAGAAGATATTTGACCTCAGAGGGATTAACTGCTTTAGGAGGTAATGAAAGCGGGATTGGAGACTAAAGGAACTGTTCCACTACTGAAGTGTGGTTTGGATTGGATTCTGGATGAGGTGTGAAGACTTGGGAAACGTATTTGGCAAGTTCCTCGGCTTTGTCTTCATCAGACGCAGCCCAGGAACCATTACTACGACGGAGGGGATGGGAAATATGGTGGGATTTTAGAATTTTCTTGGTGACATTCCACAGGGAATTGTCACAAGCCGAAAGAGAAGAAAGGAAGGAACTAAAGGATTGGGAACGGAAGGTCGCCAACTCCCTCTTTAATTGTCTACAATAAAAGTTATAGGAGCGGCGATCTGTGGGGTGACGGGTGCGTTGCCATAAGGATCTGGATCGGCGTTTGGTGCGGATGAGGTCTATGAGGTGTTGTGGTAAATGATTTTGGTTATGATTTATCTGGGAGTGCTTGGGAGAGGAGGCAGTCCAAACAGCTTGTTGAATAGCGATGGTGAAGGAGTTTACGGCATCGTCAAGGTCATCTGGAGTTTTGAGTTTCACTCTGAGGTCAATATCACTGGTCAGGATTTGGCGAAAAAGGTCCCAGTTTACTGGTCCTCTGATAAATGACGGTGGGGTGGGTTTAGGAATAGGAATTAGGGATACTTTAAGGAGCAATGGACTATGGTCAGAGGACAGTTCATCAAGGCGAGTCACCGACATGTTTAGGGAGCCTAATCCGCTGTGAATGAAGAAGTCAAGGATGTCAGGATTACGGTTAGGATCAGTTGGCCAGTAGGTAGGGGAGTCAGGAGGCAGGAGGTTGAAACGTCTAGAGCTGAGTGCAGACTGTAAATTCCGCCCACGACAATTCGTGGATCTGCAACCCCATTGTTGGTTCTTAGCATTCATGTCTGCACCCAGAATGAAGTGGTTTCCTAAGGCATTGAGGAAGGATTCGAATAGAATGTTGGAGATGGAATGTTTAAGAGGGCAGTACGCTGATGCGAGGGTGGTCGGAAAAGAAAAAGTCTTGATTACTATGGCGGTGCATTGTAGAAAATCATAGGAGGGAACTGGGAGTATATGGTGGGAGAGGGACTGGTGCACAATGACAGCAGTACCGGCATGGGCTTTTCCGTCTGGGTGGTCTGTACGGTATGTTACGTATTGAGGTATTTTAAAGAACTGTTTAGTGGTTAGTCTAGTTTCAGTAATAAGTGCTACATCAACGTTTTTGTCTTGCAATAAAGCTGTAAGTTCGTCAGTGTGATTTCTAACACCATTCGCATTCCAAAGGAGAATGGATAAGGAGTTAGGTGTAGTCATTTAAGGATTTTTTAAGGAAGGGATTAAATTTGATACGAGATTAGTAAGTAGTGATATTAGCGGCATAACAAGAGATTTGATTTCAGTGATGAAGGATGTCATCAAACTTGTAAGGTCTGTGACATTTGATGGAGGAGGAATATGAGAAATTTGATGCGGATGAGGTTTTTGAGGGTTGGGTAAATTTTGAGGAATAGGTGGTTGTGGAAGGGGTTCGGGATTTTGAGGTATGCGTTGTTCCGGCAGGGCCTCTTTGTTCTGGTTCCCACCTCCAAGTAGATGGGCAAATGTTACATTGGAATCAATTGTTTTTGAAGGTTGTCTTCTGCTTCTGATAGGTTCAGCTGTTTCATCCAGATTCTGAGGTTTTTGGTATCTGCTTTTGAGGTTCTTGTAGATTTGACATCCCTTGTAGTTAGCCGGGTGGTCCTCGAGGCACAGAGCACATAGAGCGGGTGTTGATCTTAATCGTGTACATTCTTCTGACATTAATAAAGAAGGTAAATACTTCGAATAAAATTATCTTGTTTTCATGTCGTATTTTTAATAAAAATCCTTTACCTTGAAAACGGACATTTCATGTGACACAACCCAATATTTCTATATATATAAATATATATATGTGTGTGTGTATGTGTATATTCAACCATCTACTTGTAGTCTTGCTAGTATACAAGGTTGGCTACCTTGTTGAAATAGTTTTAGATATTTTAGTTACATAAAATGAAAGGTTGCACGAATAAATCATATATTTAAATAAAACTAAACTAAATTATTTTAATTTCTTTATAATCAATAAAAGAAAAAAAAGGAATGATATTTTAATCAGTTAAATACACCAAGCTGTTCAACGCGGGAATTTTAATCTAAATTCCAGCCTGCCAAGCAAGAGTTATAGCATTCTATTACCATTCTATCAACAGCCCGACATGTAGCCTTCAATGGGACAAGTGCTTAAATATATCGTTAATAAACATGTAATTTTTTTAAAATGTTTTTTTTTCCATTTTTCTAATAAACGTTTGTAATTGAAAGGAAAAAATACATACTTAGCATATTTTTTTTTTTTTTTTTTTTTTTTTTTTTAGAGAACACAAGCATACAGCACGTGAGTGGAGAATCTAGCCAATACTAGAACTCCAATATACATGTTACAAGAGGTCACGAGGCCACTGCCGTTTCAACCTTCTAGGAGGATGGTAAGGATGTGTGGAGCTGGATAAGGATTGAGCTAGGGGATTAGGGTGATGGTTAAGGTTCTGATAGAATTTAGAGAATTTTGATGGCATAAGGTCTAAAATGAATAGAATATTTAGGTCGCGGTGTAAGGTAAGGTTGGTGACATAATAAGGGGCATTGACTATCGTTCTGAGGACTTTGGATTGGAAGGATTGAATGCGTTTGATGTTAGAAAATTCGGCTGTCCCCCAATGTCCGTAGGTCCAGATAGGTTTCAGTACTGTCTTGTATATTAGCAGTTTGTTTTCTATAGATAGTTTAGAATTTCTGTTCAGTAGTCTGTATAATTGCCCAAATCATCGATTAAGTTCTTGTCGTTTAGGAAATAGTATGTGGATTCCAAGTTAGTCTTTTGTCGTTTTGAAAATATTATTTAAAATTTAATTGTGTTTCCTGCAAACAAAAAAAAAAAAAAAAAAAAAAAAAAAAAAAAAAAAAAAAAAAAAAAAACTGAATCGACTCATGTTTAGATATTTACTATAATTTAATATTTCTTAAAAAAATGTTTTGTATAGTTACAATCTTAATTGATATTTAAAAATAAAATCACACGACTTTAACTTACCTCCGTTGTCAAAATCTATTTAGGAATTTTTAAATACATTAAAGAGATGAAATTGTTAAAGAATTAATTGCATTGAGTTTCATTAAAAACGTGTGTTTTAATTATTAATCAATTTTGAATTGATTGCTCGTAGGTTCACTTCGTCTGAGCAAAAGTACATCCGTGGGAGTGACTGTAAATTGGATCACTTGAAAAAAGAATCGCAATCGTGGAGGAAAAATAATTAGAAGAAATCTAAACCAAATAGAATAATATTGTCTTTAGTGAGACGGAATCCAAACAGAAAGAATTATCTTGAAAACAGGAGGAGAGGAGGATTAACTAATTGAGCGCACTCCATCTATTTCAATAAGAACACCTAATCGTGTGAACAATCTGTTTTATTATTATCTAAGACAATCAGTTAGTTTTATCGGTTTTTCATTACTCTCCGTTGAATTTTACAATTTTTTGTACAAGATAATATTTTTTCTTAAATCTTTAGCTTTTCAATGCTATATTATACATCTATATTACTGTTCTTAAGTTCAAAAACAAAAAACTGCTAAAAATATATATATATATTTTTTTTTTTTTTTTTTTTTTTTTTTGCAGTATTCTCATTTAGTTGGATAGTACTCTCCGTTGAATTTTACAGTTTTGTGTATAAGATAATATTTTTTCTTAAATCTTTAGCTTTTCAACAGTATATTATTAATTTTAAAGATCTTATTGTTATAAGCATGTCTTCTTCTTCTTCCAGTGGCGCGACCGTGTAGGCCCTGGGCCTCGCGGTGTAAACTCCTGCGAGTTGACACTCACGTTTCACGGTGCAATTTTTAGTGTAGGGTCATCACTCCCTACAACTAATTTTGTGAGCTGTAACCCTTTGTCTGACGGGTCTCACATACCCAGGGGATAGGTTGTGAGTGAATTACGATTTTTACATCCTTATAAAAGCCCCGCCGGGATTGGGATTCAAACTCAGAACCTGTAGCATGAGAGACCAGCGCGCTAGCCACTCAGCCACGGGCGCCCTTGTTATAAGCATATATTTTACACAATTTGTTCCGTTAGCCATTATATGCCCACTCTTTTTTTCTGGAGATGGCCCTAACAAGTATGGTAATGCAGCCCTCTTCCAGTACCTTGGGACTGTCCCAATTACGGGGGTTCGATAAAGGCCTCCGGGTCACAATTGTTCTTCAAATTTGCCTAAACCCTTGGGAATTCCTCTCTAAAGGTATTTGCAGCATCGCCTTTGGGTCCACTTAAATTTTTTTAACAATAATATTTACAAATTGATCGTTCAATTGCCTCTTACGTTTATTTTTTAAGTTATAGATATTTTTTATCTACTATTTGATCTTCTAAAAACAACAGCCGATTTAGAAATTCCATTATTAAAGATATCTAAGGAAAACCCTTGCTTAAAACCTTGACTTTTATTTTTCTTCAAAAATAGCTCGATACATGGGTACCTCATGATCTCACTGAGCGGCAGCAAGACCCCATGTTTCAAAACATACCGTGCAAAAATTAAAAGAACTGGGCTACGAAGTTCTTCCGCACCCACCATATTCTCCCGACTTTTCTCCAATAGATTACCACCTGTTCAGGAAATTAGACTTCATCCAAAGAAAACTTTTAGAAAATGATGATCAAGTGAAAAGTGCTTTTTCAGATTTTGTTTCACTTCAAAGTTCAGAGTTTTTCAGTTCGGGGATAAAAAAGTTGGTGTCACCCTGAGAAAAATGTGTAGAAAATGAAGGTAAATACTTCGAATAAGATTATTTTGTTTTCATAATGTTATTTTTAATAAAAATCCATTACCTTGAAAACGGAAATTTCATGTGACACAACCCAATAGAAGGTCTCAAGGCCGTTTTCTTTTCAGACGCCTCGGAGGATTATAAGGAATTAAAGTGGAAAAAAGGGATTGAAACTAGAGGATGAGAATGAGATTGGAGTTTGTCATGAAAGGAATGATATCTGGTTCGGGCCAAAGCAACAACAGACGGAACATTAAGATCTTTAAGGATAAGTTTGTTCGTGACAAAGTAAGGAGCGTTGAGGATTTTACGAAGGATTTCGGATTGTAGGGGTTGAATTGGGAACGGGAAGAATTTGGTGGCTTAGTAGAGCCCCAAAGCTCTACTTCGTATGTCCATACCGGCCTTATGATAGTCATGTAGATGAGCCTTTTGTAGTTAAGTGGAAGATTAGAACGTTTGTCTACTAAGTGTTGGAGTAGCTGAAAACGTCGAGCAGTTTCTTGTTTCAGTCTTGTATGAGGATTCCAAGTAAGGCGTTTGTCAAGGTGGAGTCCTAGATATCGGATCTGTTCAACAGGAACTAGTGGAATGTTATTTAAGGACACTGTAGGGCAGGATGTCATATGTTTACGACGAAGGGTAAAAGTAATTTGGTGGGATTTGTTGGAATTTATTTGGATTCTCCGATTCTGACACCATTTTTTATCTTTAAATCCACTTCTACCGTAATTGATTTATTAATGTAAATGTTTACGGCTTTTATCCATTATTTTCATTGAAGAATCAGATAGTTCGAAAATGACAATAAATACCACAATAGTGGGGTAACCTGTGGTCTATTGGGTAGCATCACAGCCTTTTATGTCCAAGATCAAGGGATCGAACCAGACAGATGGCCCTATTATTTCTTAATGAGAGTAAACAATCCTTGGTTATGCCGTCCTTCGGGGATGACTTAAAATTGGGCACGTTAATGATCTCTATCCTGATTTTAGTTGTATAGTCAAAATTTAGAGCCCCCACTGTAGCATCGTAGAATCAACAATATCAGCATGAAATGACGTTAAATGAATGAACAAATGTATTTAATAACAAAGCACTAACTTTAATGCGTGGGATTGAAAACCATGGGATATTATTATCACAAACTCATTTTTCCAACTACCTATATATCACATACAGTCTTAAACTACTATTTCATTTTATTATTATCACTGAATTAATCATATTATTATTATATGATAATTGCCATTTTTGATGTTGAATAGTAAAGTTGAGATTTGGAGGGAAGTGTGTCATGAACTTATCTGAATAATCTAGCAATTTAAGTTTCCCTAAAGAGGTCGGGCTTGAATAATTCAAAAAGGAAGAATGCCTTAATATCGCCATCGTTAGGTCGTTGGGTTCAGGTGCGGTGGTCTTCATGTTCATTCTCAGCGAAATAGCTTTCGCAAGTCAGCCAAAAAAAAAACTAACGTGTAAAAATATGTTTACTGCATTCTTTTTTCCAATGAAACGTACAATAATACAATGTGTCACAATCAAGTGCAAGATCTTTAATACCGCGCTGAGAGGTAGGCGAATAGTCGTGATAGCGAGGTCTTGTGAGAGTTAACGAAATTAGCCGAAGAGGTTGAACTTTTTTATTTAATTCGGACATCAATTTTTTTTTTTTTTTTTTTTAATCCATTAACGTCGTTCAATATATTTTTAAAGGAAATATATGAAAAGGTAAATTATTGGGTTGTGTCTCATGAAATGTCCATTTTCAAGGTAAAGGATTTTTATTAAAAATACGATATGAAAACAAGATAATTTAATTTGAAGTATTTTTCTTTTTTTACACATTTTTCCTAACGTGACACCAACTTTTTTATCCCCGAACTGAAAAACTCTGAGCTCTGAAGTAAAACAAAATCTGAAAACGCACTTTTCTCTTGATAATCATTTTAAAAAAAGTTTTCCTTTGACAAAGTTGTCTAAATTCCTGAACAGGTGGTAATCTGTTGGAGACAAGTCGGGAGAATATGGTGGGTGCGGAAGAACTTCGTAACCCAGTTCTTTCAATTTTTGCAGGGTATGTTTTGAAACATTCCGCTCAGTAATATATCTAAGGAAAACCCTTGCTAACCACCTTGACTTTTATTTTTCTTCAAAAATAGCTCGATACATGGGTACCTCATGATCTCACTGTGCGGCATGTTTCAAAACATACCGTGCAAAAATTGAAGAACTGGGCTACGAAGTTCTTCCGCACCCACCATATTCTCCCGAATTGTGTCCAACAGATTACTACCTGTTCAGGAATTTAGACAACTTCGTCAAAGGAAAACTTTTTGAAAATTATGATCAAGTGAAAAGTGCGTTTTCAGATTTTGTTTCACTTCAAAGCTTAGAGTTTTTCAGTTCGGGGATAAAAAAGTTGGTGTCACGTTAAGAAAAATGTGTAGAAAAAGAAAGTAAATACTTCGAATAAAATGATCTTGTTTTCCTTTCGCATTTAAAAAAAAAAATCCTTTACCTTGAAAACGGACATTTCATGTGACACAACCCAATAATAGTTTGATTTGTATATATGTAAATAGTTTATTACATCATTTTAATATTTTAGTTTAGCGTTTGTTGTTTAAATCCATGACCACACTGTTCCGGACATCAAACCTGTAGTTTCTTTTTATTCTTAAGGGACTTTAGTCCCAGTATAATAAAAACTTTATTTCATTTCACTCTATTGTTTAGTGTATTAGGATAGAATTTTTATTGAGATTTATTTCTACTTCTATGATATTGCTCCGTCGACATATCAGTCTAACATAATAAAATTCAGCTCATTATTTACTCTGATTTCCTAATCATCCTGACACCTTTCTGGCAACATTTGCAGATGACACCGCCATCCTATCATCCAATTCCGATCCTGAAATAGCATCCTTAATCCTGCAAAGACACCTTTGTCTTATCGAGGACTGGTGTAATGCTTGGCGTATTAAGGTTAATGAAAGAAAATGCACACACGTAATCTTCACCCTTCGACGCAAATCCTGTCCAATGGTTCATTTCAATTTCTTACCGCTTCCTTCCTCAGACACAGTCCGGTATCTTAGCTTACTACTAGACAAAAGATTGACGTGGAACCCACATACAAGACTTAAACGAAAAGAACTCAACAGACGATTTGGACAGTTATACCGACTACTCAACAGAAAATGTGAACTTACAGTTGACAACAAATTATTAATCTACAATACAATACTGAAGCCCATCTGGACCTACGGACTTGAATTGTGGGGGACAGCTAAACGTACTAACATCAAACGCATTCAATCCAAAGTCCTCTGTACAATAGTAAATGCTCCTTATTATGTCTCCAACTATACCTTTCACCACGACCTTAATGTTCCATTTATTTCAGACCTAATTCCATCCAAATTTTCCAAATTCCTCCAGAACCTCATTTATCATCCTAATCCTCTAGCTCAATCCCTATCCAGCTCCACTCATCCATACAACCCACCTAGAAGGTTGAAACGGCAGTGGCCCCTCGACCTTTTGTAAATAAAGTGGAGTTCTAACACTGGCTAGATTCTCCACTCAATGTGATGTATGTATGAGTGTGTGTATGTGTATATAGGTATAAGTGAATTCTTGACTTTATTGTATTGATTCATTATTGTGTATATATTTTATTGTAATTTTATGCCGTGTTAATATTGTATGAATGTAGTATGTATGATATCTTACAGCACTACTATTGATGTCCAAATTGGGACAGATTGTAATGTTACTCAATAAAATTGTTGTAATTTACACTTTTAAAATTTAATCGAATAATTTAATTTAGATATAATTTATAATATAATTATAACTTTTTATTTTGTTTGCAGGTTGACAACATCGAGAACTAGTTTCTCTCTCATTGATATAAGGTAACTAAACATTTTTCAATTATATTTATATTATTTTAGATCTTACTGCATATCGTATTTATAATTTAATTTGTAAACTTTTGTATATAACCTTTTGGCCTTTGACCGAGTCTGGCACCCAAGATATCTTTACAAGCTCCACAAATTCCTCCCCCCAACATACTTCCTTATTATCCAGTCCTACCTCACTGTCAGATCCTTTAAAGTCAATCATTATAATTCATATTCGTCCATTTTTAGTCAGTTTGCTGGTGTTCCTCAAGGCAGTATCCTAGAACCCATTTCTTTTACAGTTTATACAGCTGATATCCCTTCCCATCTTAACACTTTCCTTTCTACCTATGCTGATCCAACTATTGCCCCTCAAACATTTCAATCCCACCTCAGAGACTTTGAGGTATGTTGTTCCGGTTGAACAGTCTCGATATCTAGGACTGCACCTTGACAAACGCCTTACTTGGAACCCTTACACAAGACTGAAACGACAAGAAACTGCGCGACGTTTTCGACTACTTCAACACTTACTTGACAAACGTTCTAATCTTCCATTTAACTATAAAAGACTCTTCTACATGACTATCAGAAGGCCGATATGGACTTACGGAGTAGAGCTTTAGGGCTCTACTAAACCATCGAATTCTTCCCTTATCCAATCTCTACAATCCAAAATCCTTCGTAAAATCCTCAATGCTCCTTACTTTGTCACGAACAAACTTATCCATAAAGACCTTAATGTTCCGTATGTTGCTGATTTGGCCCGATCTAGATACCATCCATTTTATGACAAACTCCATTCCCAAACTAATCCTCTTGTCTCAATGGTTTCTTCCTCTTCAATTCCTGACAATCCTCCGAGGCGTCTAAAAAGAAGATGGCTCGAGACCTTCTAGTTCTGCCATTGGGTAGTTCTTCTATAAGTCTGTTTCACGCCATTTTTCTTTTGTCACATTTACTTGTTTTACTTTGAAGTACAGTTGTAAATGTCAATAAATGATGTTAAAATAGAAAAATAGAACCTTTTACTGTCCTAAATATGTTAAAGCTGCTCATTTATATTTTATTGTTTTCTATTTCGTTTCTAATCCGATTTTATTTTAAAACAATAAATAACTAGTATCAACTTCCTTTACCAAAGGCATTATCCATATTTCTTGCTGCCTGAGTTGCAGCATGAACGAGATTGTACTCATTAAAAATCCTCTATGAAAACGCTTATTTTCATGTGCATAATTAAAATTTACACTAAAATATACATCTACTCGGGGGAAAGAAATAGGATGCAAATATGGGATTAACAATTGTTTAATATAGATAGTAAATATCCTGATAGGAATAAACAGAAAAAGTTTTAATCCGTAGATTATGTTGTAATTAAAAAAAAAAAAAAATGTAATGGGGTCGTGTGCATTTGCATGACCTGAGTGGGATACTTGGTCTGTTGTGACATCATAAAAAAAATAAACACATTTAAGAATCTATAGTTTAAGACATGTAGGAGAAGGGGCGGTGTTAAAATATTTACCACTATCCTTCTTCCCTATAATAGATGATGGTTCAAAAATTGGTTATAACTTTACTAATTTTACTTATAATTAAAGTGATTAAAAGAAAAAAAGGCGAAAATTATTGTTATATACTTTTAATATAATAGGTTATATTAAAAGTGTAAGCCCTGGGTTGTCTTCAATGTCAATGGTTGCAGTCACAAAAAAATGCACAGTGCACTATAATGAGGTCTTGCTGGGGCAAAGAGTTGGCGAGAAGAGAGATAAGCGGCTGAGGCGAGTGTGGAGGGGACGCTAATTCTACCGCTTATTTACACTTATAGTTTTATAGCTGTATACAGTAACACAACATTGTTCAAAAAAAAAGTCTCTCATATAAAAATAATCTTGTAATCCTAATGAAAGATGGGCTTGAACAAGACATATTTTTTAACTGCTTCTCTTCAAAATCGCGTGCTTCTCAATTTTAATATTTGTGTTTTAATTAATGTTTATGTCGCATTAAATTCATGCTAATAACCGGTAATTTTTTTAAATAGTAATTTATTTTTTTTTAGCTTATAATTTGCAATAACGACGAATCTTTGTTATAGACCAAAAAAATGGCAGTATAAACAGACCATTTCTGTTATTCCATAGAGAATTAAATTCCTTAAAAAAAAAATAAATAAATTGGTTTATAAATTAGCAGAGGTGATTGGCCATTTTCCTTTGATTAATTTATAGCTTTTCAAATTACTTAATGGCGCGTAAACAGCAAACTATAAATTATACAAGCTGTAATAAGCAAATATAGCTATTTGGAAGTAACAAAATATTTTGTAATAATTTGCAGTTTTTACTTTTACTTACCTATATGTGAAATATATATCTACTATAAGGGAATATTTTGCGATCGAGAATTTTAGATTTCCAGTTTTCAACGGAAATACACGTTTTAGGGTCTTTTTTGTTCAAATGACCAAGACACGCTAAAAGGTCCGTGTTTGTGGTAAGTCTAGCACGGAACGAAAAGTCTTAAGAAACTGAAATTTTATTTTAATAAACTATAGGAACGAGATGCTATAGCAACATTTTCATAGAAATCAGCTGACTGGAAGTGTTACTTTATACCATGTTTTTTGAAACTTTTCAGGATTTTCTCCAAAACGGCTTTAAAGATTAAGATTAAACACGTTTTATCAATGTAAAATTTAATGGGCTTTAATATAATGTAGGTTTAATTTTGGTTGAAGTAGCCTAACCAGGTTTCATAGGTGATATTTTAAATTTTATTCCTGTAAAGTACCTTTAATTTTGTAGGTCATATAAAAATAACTATATCATCTTCAGCACTTATAAAATACGGATAAACGATATTCAACTAAAGGAGAAAAGTGTAATTTTTTTTTTTTTTTTTTTTTTTTTTTTTTTTTTAGCAAACATATTGCAATATTTGTATTTTAGAAGATAAAATTAGTAGTATATACATATAATATACCTTTGGAATGCCAAAGATTTTAGAAAAAATATTATTTTATTTATGGAAAAGGACATGAGATCATCTTTTTAGCACTGAAAAGTTATGGATAAATATATAATTTGAACGAATTCGATATCCAAATAAAGCCATATATATTTTTATATGAAATATTTGTGTTTTAGACATAAAAACAGTTATATAGTAGTATAATATACCGTTGGAAAGTTGAAGATTTTAGAAAAACTATTATGTTATACACAAAATTTTAAAGTTTAATCGAGAGAGTTGGAAATCTGATAAAAATAACAATTTGTTTCTATCTCAAGATGTATTTAAAAATTGTTTAATTGATTCTAACGACAAAAGTAAGTGAAAGTCGTGTGTTGTTATTAAAAAGAATTTTTTTTATGAATCTATTATTTAGAACAATCTCTTCTTTTTATTTATATATTTATTTATTATAACATATATAAAATTTGATTATAACAACGTAACGTTTCGATTTACTTTCTATGTCTCATCTTCAGATCATTAAAAATCATCTAAAATACTATTAAATATTATAAGCAACCATACAAACAATAACAAATATCAATAATTTAGAATTCATTTATCACCTTGCAAAACACTTACCCACCAATTTTTATTGACAACAACCAAATACCTCAGACCAACTCTGTACATTACCTAAGACTGACACTCGATCGAAGGATGACTTGGGGCCCACATGTCAAGATGAAAAGACAGACTCTTAACCACCGACTGAAAGTACTGTACTCACTTTTATCTAAATCTTCAAAATTAAAAATTAGACATAAACTGAATACATACACATACCTTCTTAAGCCAATATGGACTTACGCTTCACAGATTTTTGGTTCAGCAATAAAGACTCACATACAAAAACTGCAATAATTTCAATCCAAAATTTTAAGACTGATAACGACAGCTCCTTGGTACGTAAACAACAGAACCCTACTTACTGACTTACAACAACCAACAGTTGACCAACATATACGAACACTCTATACTCGTTTTCACAGTAAACTTAACGGACTCGTCAATAGACTGATTAACGATATGTTAATAGTTGAAATGCCAGTCAGAAGAAGGCTAAAACGAAGCTGGATGAGGGACCTCCTCTGCTAGTTAAAGCCTTGGAAGAGGTGCTGCTGGGCATTTTCCTTCTTCATGCCTACCATGCCTGATCACTATTTATACAGCACATTTGCTGATTGTCAGATACATTCTGACAGGCGTGAATATAGGTATAAAAAGAAAAAAAAATTATCACCTACAATATTTACTATCTGTTTATAAAAAAACTTTATTAAAAATTCTACTTACATATATTTCCATATTATATCATAATATAGGTCATATAATAATGTACTATTATTCATACATAGTCCCTTTATATATATATATATATATATATATATATATATATATATATATATAAATTATTTTTTGTTTTATTTAATAATGGTTATCTTTAAGTTGGTTCAATTCTTGAGTATCAATAAGAAAAACCGATTTTTTTAGAGCTTCTTCAATCGCTTAAAATCCAACGTCTAACCTCTTCTCTTCTAGAAAATTCCTTTCAGTAAATACAAGCACTTAAACGCTGTAATAATGTCCCTTATTGTGGTAAAAAAAGAAAAAAAAAATTCTATATGATCCTAACTAAACTAAGTGCTACAATATATCACTGAAGTACCTTTTTCATTGTACCTAAATCCCTGAGGAGAGGATGAAAATAGGTAGAGTGTATGAGAGCACTTGGTGGTGTAGTGGACAATGATGGGGAGGTTAGGACAGCTGCGATAAGGGACGTGAAATATGGGCGATACACTCGGCGCCACCTAGAGTGAAATTCACCTGTGATTCAGGCCCGATATAAATCACCAGCCTGTTTGGATATATCGTCCATATCGTCCTATATTTATCCCAATAAATCTTATATTCTGCTCGCTCGGAAAATCCCTTGGAAAAGAGGTGTGAAACTGTACGATGTGATTTATAAGAAAATAGCGTGCTAAATGGATTAGAATTAGTTATTAAAAGTAACCACAGCAAATACTAATACAATTATACAACCAATATTACTAAAATACCATGAAATGTTTAGATGAGGAAGATGGTTGGGGGTGCGGTCATAAATTAGAAACACACATTTAAAATAAGTGTTATTTTAATTATGTGCTGACGTTTCGGCCTAAAATGTGGGCCTTCTTCAGGGCTAAAATGTGTGTTTCTAATTTATGACCGCACCCCCAACCATCTTCCTCATCTAATTTCTCAACGGTCAACAAAACTCCATCATTATGAAATGTTTAGGTATTTTTAAAATTATAATTATATTTTTAACAAAAGTACAAGGCTGAAAAAAAGCATTGTCCTTGTATTAGCTTTAGAAGGTATATATTGGGTTGTTTCACATGAATTGCCCGTTTGTATAGTTTCTGAAATACATAAAGAATTTTGTAGGTCTCCGAATGTTTACATATTTAAAGTACACAGTTACTATCTATGTATTATAAACATTAGCTTCCAAATCAATTACCCAAGTTTTAGTATACCTCCAAATATGAACATGGAATACGCGATTTTCGAGTAATATTTTTGTACGAGTTCAAACTTGGCCATTCAGCAGCTGAGGCCGCTAGAAATATTTGCAAGGAGTTTGGGGAAGGGAGTGTTAATGAACGGACCAGTTGGTTTGCTAAGTTTTCAGATGGGGATACAGACTTGGAAAACTTGCCCGAGGAATACCTCCGTCCGTAATAGACAACGATGTCCTCAAACATACAGTAGGAGGAAACCCCTACCAAACAGTTAAAGCACTCTCAGCACAACTAAATGCAAGTGCATCTACCGTTTCCAGACATTTAAAGTGTATTGGGAAAGTAAAAAAGCACGATACATGGGTACCTCATGATCTCACTGAGCGGCAGCAATATAAAAAAGTTGGTGTCACGTTGGGAAAAATGTGTAGAAAATGAAGGTAAATACTTCGAATAAAATTATCTTGTTTTCATATCGTATTTTTAATAAAAATCCTTTACCTTGAAAACGGACATTTCATGTGGTACAACCCAATATTTCTTCTGTCATGTAAGCTTATGGATAGGGAGCGGAGTGGTCTAATGAAAATTCTAGATAACTGTTCTCCATGTTTTGGGTTCGAACCCCAGCTGAAGTAAAATAATCATATCAACCGTGGAGAGATTCTAGTTCGGCACTGTTTAAAGTAGGAACCTAAAAAGGGCGGAAATAGAAAGAATAATCAAGCTCGGGTGGTGCAAATATTGGTCTCTCCAAAAGATCTTCAAAAGCAATCTATCACTGGATCTTAAATCCAAAGTTTTGACTCGAAAAATTGATCAGATGCTTAATACCATGCGAATGCAGCTTCTAAGAAGTTTAATGTTTATTGAAAAAAGGAGAGAATAAAAAACAAAAATATTCTTCAGAAAGTGAACATTAAAAGTCTAAGGGTTGAGGCCAATCGATTGAAATGGAACTGGGCTGGGGAAAGAAAAAAGATGGACCAGAGCTTGCACGGAGTGGATCCCGAGAGAGGACAACAGGCAGAGGGGGCGACCACATCGCAGGTCGAGGGACGAATTGACGAAGGCTGTAGGCGAAAAGTGGTGGCTGTTTGCGAGGGACAAATCGTGGTAGATAAAAGTTTTAAAAAATATTTAATTTTGTGTTTTATTTTGGTGAATTTTTTCAAGCACCCTGTTTTGTTGTTGAGGTTTTTTATAATTACTTGCTTTTTTCAATATTATAATTTTTTCTTACCATAGCCAACAACTACAAATTCCTTCCTAGTTGAGAGGCTTTTGTCAATACTGATGCCAATAAAGCTATTATTATTATTATTATTATTATTGAGATCCCAGACTCTACTCACTGCCAGAACGGTGGCTTTAAACATTGCAGTACAGGACATAACAGCGACAGCCTCCCCCATCGGAGTGAGGCAATATCCCGCAGCCTCAGGTGTCCCAGAAGGGCCCCAGTTTAACGATAAGAGAGTTGTTTACTGGGCCGGCCCTAAGATAGGGGTAATTTGGCCCGGAAATAGGGGGGCCCCGGGCCGTAGCTAAGGCTGCTGGGAGCCCCCTAGATTTGGCAGATAAGATCCCTTGCCTCTCGCTTCATCCTCCCCGAGATATAGAGCTCCCGTCACCTCTTCTTTTTTCATTGTCTTGTCTCTCTGTATCTCTTTCTTTTCTGCTTTTTTACAGTTATTCAAGTTGGGTTTACCATATATTAAGGTGTAACAAGAATACAGTAAACCTTCTCTTTTAGTTATTGCCGGTGTTAAAATCAATTTAAGAACTTATAAATAAAGTTGTTGTTTTTTTTAAAACATATTTATTGACATTTACAACTGTATTATTATTTATAACAAGTAAATGTGATGGACATAGTAAACTGACATGAATTACATGTAGTGACGCTACACATTGGCAGCACTCTAAAAGTATTTTAAACTAGAAGGTCTCGAAGCCATCTTCTTTTCAGACGCCTCGGGGAATTGTCAGGAATGGATAAGGATGACAGAATAGAAACTAGTGGAAATGTACTTTTTCATGGAATGATTGATACCTGGTTCGGGCTAATTCAGAAACATATGGGACATTAAGGTCTTTATGGATGAGCTTATTCGTGACAGAGTAATGAGCGTTAAGGATTGGATACGAGAAGAATTCGATGGTTTAGTAGAGCCCCATAGCTCTATTCCGTAAGTCCATATCGGTATTATGATGGTCATATAAATAAGTCTTTTGTAATTAAGTGGTAGGTTGGAACGTTTGTCCAGTAAGTGTTGAAGAAGTCGAAAACGTCGGGCAGTTTCTTGTCGTTTCAGTCTTGTATGGGGATTCCAAGTTAGACGTTTGTCAAGATATAGTCCTAGGTATCGAATCTGTTTAACAGGGGCTACTAGAGTGTCATTAAAGGATATTGTAGGGCAGGAAGTCATTGGTTTACAACGAAGGGTAAATGTTATCTGGTGGGATTTGTTAGAATTAATTTTAATCCTCCAATTCTGGCACCATACTTCAAGGTCTCGGATGTGGGATTGAACAGTTTGGCAGGCTGTAACAGGATCATTATCTACCGATAGCACACACGTGTCATCAGCATAGATAGAAATGAAAGTATTTGGATGGGTTGGGATATCAGCTGTATAGACTGTATAAAGAACGGGTCCTAGGATACTGCCTTGAGGAACACCAGCAGATTGAGAAACAGAGAGGAATAGGAACTATTTTGATTTATTTTAAAAGATCTATCAACAAGGTAGGGTTGGATAATTAAAAAATAGGTAGGAGGGAAGAATAGACGGAACTTGTAAAGCAATCCCAGATGCCAGACATGAATAAAGTTAGAGTAGAAAAAAGCTCCAATAATTACATTGATCTTCGATAGAAATATTTATTTTAAATTAAATAATTTTAAAATATCATTGTAATGAAAGCTGACAAGGCTGGTTCAGCATGAGCTGTTTGATTTGCTGCCTATAGTAGAAGCCCGGACAAAGCGAATATGTTAAGAGGACCTGTAAAAAAAAAAAAAAAAACATAGCAATAAGCTTATTAGCAACTTTCTTTTATTACCTTCAATTGCACATTTAATTATCTTTGGTTACATATAATCACAATTACTTAACTCTTAATTTTTATATCAATAATAAACTAATAACAAAAATGGTTTGCCCGACCCACACGGATAGATTTCTTTAATGGACACAGTTATCGCAGAAGTAACTTCCTCGTACTCCCTACGACGCACAGTGGGCCAAATCACCAATTTAGGTGGACAAAAGTTTGGAATTTTCCAGTGCTTCGCCTTTTTATTATTAGTTAGCAAGACCCTTTATACTAATATTTCTCGCCATTCCGTGCTTATAAATAAATATTTATTAAATGAATGAATTATTCTTATTCACACAAGTGCCTAATAACAGGCAGTGGGAGTATCTTTATTCGATGGTCATTTATTGTGTTCAAGGTGTATTTAGAGCAATGTCTTTTTGCTTTTATTTAACAATGGACGTTGCTGAGACAGGTAAGACATTATATTTCCAAACTCGTTATTGAATATACATTGCAATCTCACCTGTAGTGTTAATTTAGCAATTTGTAAATTCAATAACGAGAAACTATATAACCCCCAAGTTACCCCAAGGATTTGTTTCATCAATCCTTCTAGTATTTAGATATTACAAAGAATTTTTGCGTTTTGGGTGATATATAATTTTTTTCAGACACAACACTCCGAATCAAAAGTTTTACAATCTATAATTTCAAGAATTTCCTAAATGATAAAAAATACATTTATTCGTAGGTTTTAGCAACTCTGAACCATAATTATATTTTTTGTATTATTTTTCCCATATTCTGGGACTTCAAACGTAAAATATAGGGATGTTTTAGATTTTAGCAAATACATTTGATGTTTGACCAAACTGCGCTCGCCGATCATGTTAAAAAAATTAATCAGTTTTTATATTTTTTTTAATAACATTTTTCCATAATCTGGGACCCCAAAGGTTAAATATAGACAAGTTTCAGAATTTTGTCCACCTAGATTGGTCATATTGCCCACTGCGCGACGTACAGTATACGTGTGACCACAGTTCACATTGAGAGCATTTGATCCAATCCTATACAGGTGTGTATATGTATTTCTCAGTGCATACTAACCATGAATAATCTCCAGTTCTATTTTCTTTTCTTTTCAGTGTCTGAGTTACCTTCCTCTTTACTTTAGTTGATTTTAGTGTTTTAGCTCCAGTTAACTTGGATATCTTAGTTTTCTCAACAAACGAACTGAAATAACAGCTACAGTATGGATAGCCTATCCGCTTGTGATACATATGCAATTTTAAAGTGCCGGCTCCGTGATAAAAAAATCTCAATTAATATTCAAAACATACTTACCCGATTAAACAATTTTTTTACTTTCACTTACTATATATAGTAAGGGAAAGTATTGCGATCGTGAAAATTTTCAAATTCCAGTTTTCAACGGAAATTCACATTTTAGGGTCCCCTGAGTCCAAATAATCAAGTCCCCCAAAAAGATCTGTGTGTGTGTGTGATAACTCCCGGCGGTAACGGTGAGTCCTTAAAACTGAAATTTCATATCTAAGACAAATATACGCCCGAGACGTTACAAAACCTTTTTCATCAAAATGAGCTTGCCAGAAGAACCACATTATACCATGCATTTTGCACTTTTTTCGATTTTCTCGAAAACGGTTCCGACGATTTTGATTAAACTCGCTATATCGATGTAAAATTTAATGAGCTTTAATATCATGTAGGTTTCATTCTGACTAAAATGGTCTGACAGGGCTTAAACGCCGATAATTTAAATTTTCTCTTTCTAAAGTACCTTTAATTTTGTCGATTTTATAAAATTAACTATATTATCTTGTTAACGCTGATGAAAAACAGGTAAATATATAAATTGAATGAATTCGATACCCAACTATAGGAGAAAACAGAAAAAATATTTGTAACTAATAAACTCATCCATAGAGACCTAAATATCCCACTGGTTGCAGACTTGGCCCGCGATAGATACACCTCCTTTAATTCCAAACTACCTGCCCACTCAAAACCGCTTGTCCGTAACCTCTCATCTACATCTATTCCCGCTAATCCTCCGAGGCGCCTGAAAAATGGTGGCCTCGAGACCTGCTCATGAAATAATCTTTGAAGTACTACCACTGGGTAGATTCTTTACATGTCTATTCATGCCTGTTATTGTCATTCAGCCATTTTTCTTATTGTATTTGTATATACAGTTGTAAAAAAAACAATAAAATATATTATAAATAAAAATAAAAAAAAAAATAATGCAATTTTTCGTTCTTGAACATAAGAACAGTAATATAGATGTATGATATATCGTTGGAAAGCTAAAGATTTTAGAAAAAATATTATCTCATACACAAGCTTTTAAAAGTTGATAGAGAATGATGAAAAGAAGATGAAACTAAGTGATTATTTTAGATAATAAGATAATAGATTTTTTAATAAAACACATGTTTCTTTAGAAATTTAATTTAATTAATTCTTTAATAGTTTCACGTATTTTTATCTCTATCTGTATTTGAAAAATTGAGGTAAGTGAAAGTCGTGTGTTGCCCGCACCAGATTTTTTTCCTAAAAGGTAAAAATTAAAAGAATACAATACAAAGCTGGTCGAAAATCTTTAGAAAAACACCTAAATTATTTTATTTTGCACTAAAACAAACAAAAGCGCTGTTTAGTTCTATTTAAACTGGCATGGCGCCGAGAGGTAGTTCACGCATCGACTAGACCAAGACTTGCAGCACCATGTGTTGTAGGATCTCGGAAAATGAGCTCGTTCGATTTACCTAGGCTATCCGCATTGTCCGGGCCTTCCCTATACACACACACACATATATATATATATATATATATATATATATATATATATATATATATATATATTATATATATATCAAATGCTGAAGATGTATAGTCGACTGTAAGAATTATCTTAGGTAGAAATAATCAGGAGTCAGTCGTTTTTAATATTTTAATTTTGCCAACGTTTCGGCTCAAACTTCTGAGTCATCATCAGGGCATTGCTGGGCCATGTCGAGCGTAAACCCTACTTGCTGTAAGAAATTTTATGATGAGAACGTAGTCATTTTTTGTATATGGATTTTTAAAATTGGTTAAAATTCCTTTTTGACGATGTTTACACAAAAATATCTCAAAAGGGACTCTAATACAGATTACCAACCTGTACGATGAGTTTGAGTGGTATAAATTTGGTCACTGAGACTAAGTTGTTGAAATAACGATTTCTTTAAAAAATATCAACTCAGTTAATTTTACATATTTAAGAACGAAACAAAAACTAGAATGACGGTGAGAGTATTTTTTACAATTTTGATCCTTACAACACATTACCTTATTAGCCAAGAAACTAATTTAAAAAATCACAATAATTAACTTAAACTGAAACTTTTGCGCGTTATAAAAAGGAAAGTTAGAAAGGAGTCTCACGCTTTTTTTTTCTTGTATAATCTTATCATTGCACTACTTTTTGTAGAAATTTGGATAGTATAAGCATAGTCATTTTTTTTTTTTTAAAGACGGGTTAATGGCAAGTTCAGCACAACTAAAAACTGATAGTAAAAATGATGATAAGTACTAGATGATAAAATTTAGTAGCTGAGACCCAGTTTGCTTAGGAATTATAATACGAGTTAATCAAATCTTACTGCCTTGTCAGAGTAGCTCTCAACTTATCAACCGACTATAAGCCAAACCATAATAATAACACTAGAACTAGTTTCTTTCCTAATCCCTTGGCACACTACCTATCTAGTTCCAAACATCTCTATAACCCTCCTCGTAGGTTGAAGCGGCAGTGGCCCAGAGATCTCTTGTAAATATGTCATTGGAGTGCTGGCAATGGCTGGCTTCTCCACTCATGCCCTGAGTGTATGTGGCTCTAGCGCCCACGCTCAGCCTCCACTGACTCTCAAGACCAGTGACGCGGTTGAATTAGAGGCGCTGGGATCTTCTGGCATTGTGCCTCGACATCCACTAGTGGATCTCGAGGTTTGATTCAGTGATCCCAGGGGCAGTTTGTAAATATTGTAAATAAGTATGAATGTGAACAAGATTGTTATTATTATTTTCTTTATAGTATTTATTTAATTTTGTATATATATATATATATATATATATATATTTTCTTTCTTTCTTCTTTGTTTGGTCTTTATTAATTATTTATTTTTATTTTATTTCCAATTATACATATGGAATGAATGATTTATTCTATCTCTAATACTCATTGCCCCAGAAGGTGGCAGATTGTATTATCTCCTAATAAATAAAATAAAAAAAAAGAACCAGTTGAGTCCCATAATCGATATGAATCGCAAAAAGATGCGAAATGGATGGTTTAAAGTTGCTCTTTTGGTTGGTCGATTGTAGTGAAGATGTTCCTGCAACATCTCAGGCCTTTACATATAAGCTGCTAATATTAACGTTGACATCAGCGCAAAAAAACAAAAACAAAAACAAAATTTTATTTTTTTGTGACAGTGGTTCATTATCGGAAACAGGAAACTAAAAAAATTGTATCTAATTTCGAATTAAAACATTGTTTACAAACGGGCATATACTACCATTCAGTTTTTAACAGCAAAAATATTCTATTGGGTTGTGTCGCATGAAATGTCCGTTTTCAAGGTAAAGGATTATTATTAAAAATACGATATGAAAACAAGATAGTTTTATTCGAAGTATTTACCTTCTTTTTCTACACATTTTTCCCAACGTGACACCAACTTTTCTATCCCCGAACTGAAAAACTCTGAGCTTTGAAGTGAAACAAAATCTGAAAACGCACTTTTCACTTGATCATCATTTTCAAAAAGTTTTCCTTTGACGAAGTTGTCTAAATTCCTGAACTGGTGGTAATCTGTCTGGTAAGGAGACAATTCGGGACAATATGGTGGGTGCGGAAGAACTTCGTAGCACAGTTCTTTCAAATTTTGCACGGTATGTTTTGAAACATGGGGTCTTGCTGCCGCTCAGTGAGATCATGAGGTACCCATGTATCGAGCTTTTTTACTTTCCCAATACACTTTAAATGTCTAGAAACGATAGATGCACTTGCATTTAGTTGTGCTGAAAGTCCTTTAACTGTTTGGTAGGGGTTTCCTTCTACTGTATGTTTGATGACATCGTTGTCTAATTCGGACGGAGGTCTTTCTCGGGGCAAGTTTTCCAAGTCGGTATCCCCAGCTGAAAACTTAGCAAACCAACTGCGAATGGTCCGTTCATTAACACTCCCTTCCCCAAATGCCTTGCAATATATTTCTAGCGGTCTCAGCTGCTGAATGGCCGAGTTTAAACTCGTACAAAAATAATACTCGAGAATCACGTGTTTCCATGTTCATATTTGGAGGTATACTAAAAAGTGGGTAATTGATTGGGAAGCTTATGTTTATAATACAAAGGTAGAGGATTAGTAACTGTTTACTTTAAATATGTAAATATTCGGGAGAAAACAACATAGACCTGCAAAATCCTTTATGTATTTCAGAAACTACAAAAACGGACATTTCATGTGAAACAACCCAATACCTACATCTGATAGTGACATTTTTAAATTTACTCATACGACAGACTCTTCAGTATAAATAGATTTCTGAACCATTTTGTTTTCAATTTTCTTCAGCTATAAACAGAAAACCTCTTCCACAGATTTCATATCATCAATATGCTTGAAGGTTTTTTTTTGTATAAGGCACTCGCTGTTATTGGAGACACAAAACCTCATCGTCGGAATATTCTAGTCAAAATTGTTTCTCTTCATTTTCTTCATCTGATTGCTTTTCATTCTCTTCGTCATGTCTTTTCTTTCCTTTTTTTTTCCTAATCCTCGCTTCCCATTCTGTCGATCTATTGTTCATCTGTCTCTGGTTTATCAATCATCTACCAAGTTATATACCAGTATCTCATTGTTTTTTATGTTTTTATTATGTTTTTTTCTTGGTCTGTTGTATTTCCTTATAACCCTTGTATTTTTTCATCATCTTTTGTTATTTTTAATTTCGTTTTGGCGAAATTAAATTATTAATTGGAATTTTTTTTTTTTTCATTTAGGAGAGAATCCCATATTACTTTTTATCGAGTCCCGGATATCAAAACCTTTAAATTAAATAAAGATTTAATAAGTTATATGTGTATGCATGGTTTATAAAAAAAAAAAAATATCTTTAACAACAATATTTTCGCTTCTTTAGACCATTTTATTTCATTGCTTTTTGAGTTTGTCGTATATATTGATAGAATAAATTTTCATGGGGAATTGCAGTATTTTCAAGGGTTTGCTGGTTATATATATATATATATATATATATATATATATATATATATATATATATATATATATATATATATATATATATAATTAATTTTTTCTTTTCCGTAGTTATATTTCTTGGAACAGTTATCTAAACAAATAAAATCAAATTTGTTCGTCAATGTTTAAAAATACAATAAATATATTATACTTTAAAATTAATTATAGGTTGAGTGATTTCTGACTTTTTGTATCGATTCATTATTGTATATATATTTTATTGTAATTTTATGCCGTATAAATATTGTATGAATGTAGTATGTATTACAATATATCTTTCACCGCTACTATTGATGTCCAAATTGGGACAGATTGTAATTTTACTCAATAAAATTGTTGTTGAAAATAAAATTAATTATGAATAAAAAAAAAAAAAAAAATTGTACCTCTTCAACTTATAAAGGGGCTTGGGTTTGGTACTTGAACACATCTGTACTGTTTCATGGCGACAGTAACCGACCCTAGATCACGCTCAACTTTTCCCTCATTTTTGGTACCCACTTTATAGAAGACTGGACCTGGCCCGGGAGGGTCTCCATATCCAGAGGTCGCTGATATACAAGAATGCGCAGCGCTTCAATTTTTCAATTCATATTTTTTTTTTCTTATTTTATAAATATGCTTATAGCTCAGAAAAACCTTCTTTTGGACGTTTTGAACATACGAATCCTGATCTTCAGCATCTAAAAAAATACACTACCATTTAGGTTAGGTTAGGTTATTTTATTTATGGGCACAAAACTCCTGGGGTCTTTAGCGCCCTTTTCTATCTATATACAAATTTTACTAGATTTTTTAAAACAAATTAAATGTTTTCAGAAACTCAATTGTTTTTCTAATCGTGGTAGTAACTAGTATCCTCTTAAGGTTTCTTTAAATATTTTCGGTCTGAAAATAGTTGTGGTAGAGTGGGCAGTCCTCAAAGATGTTGGCAGATGGTCAGTCGCTGGTTGCAGTTCTCACAGCTCGGAGGTGTGCTTTTCTCTATATGGTATCCATGGGTCAGTCGCGTGTGCCCTATTCTTAAGCGAGTCATGACAACTCCTTCTCGTCTGTTGACACTGTTGGCTCTCTTCCACGGTTGAACATCGGTTTTGATACTTCTTAACTTATTCGACTCTTCTGTATTTTCCCCAAGCCTGGTCCATGTCATTGTGGTTTGTTTTTACTTTCACTTACTAGATGTAGTAAGGGAAAGTATTGCGATCGTGATAATTTTCGAATTCCAGTTTTCAACGGAAATAAACATTTTAGAGTCTCCTGAGTCCAAATAATTAAGTCCCGCAAAAAGGTCTGTGTGTGTGTGTGTGTGGTTACTCCCGGGCGGAAACAGTATTTCCTATGTAACTGAAATTTCATATTTAAGACAAATATACGCCTGAGACGTAACAAAACCTTTTTTATCAAAATGAGCTTGCCAGAAGAGCCACTTTATACCATGCATTTTGCACCTTTTTTCGATTTTCTCGAAAACGGTTCCGACGATTTTGATTAAACTCGCTATATCGATGTAAAATTTAATGGGCTTTAATATCATTTAGGTTTCATTCTGATTAAAATGGTCTGACAGGGCTTAAATGCAGATATTTTAAAGTTTCTTGCTCTAAAGTACCTTTAATTTTGTTGACTCTATAAAAATAACTATGTTTTCTTGTTACCTGATTTCTGTACAGGATAATGTCTCTTTGGCTGCTTGCCCCGCTTTCTCATTGCCTTTTATCCCTACATGCGATGGTGTCCAAAAAGAACCACGCTTTTATTTACACATTTTAGCATCGAAGCATTTGCTTGGGCTTTCCTTATCACTGTATCAGAATAAATATTTGTAAAAGCCATTAGGAAAGATAAAGAGTCCGTAAATATCACGAATTCTTACTGTTCACGCTGTAAGATTTTGTAGAGTGCTGAACTAATCGCGTAACTTTCTGCGGTGAAGTTCCTAGCAGTGTGTGGAAGTCTGTAATTAACTGTATTAGGTTATGTTCTTGTCCAATTAAATTAATGTCAGAGTTTCAGGAATTGGGGTAACCAAAAGACATTAATGGGGATGAGTAAGACTTAGTTTGTCAAAAACATAGAAGGAAAAAGAAAATCCTTTGGTTTTAAATATCAGGAAATTTCTCAAACTATGGACGCTAAAGGCGTATTTATAGAAACTAATTAATTAAAGTCACGGTATTTTTCTTAATGTAGACTGTGTATTTTTTAAAACAAGTCCTGTCTGGGGTCTTCTTGGCAAGCGATTAATATCTCTTTATGCATATAATGTGAAATAAATAATATGTTTTATTATTTTAACTATTGAACTTTTTGTAACAGAGTGAAAACAAAAAATAAAAATCTGATGTGGGCAACACACGACTTTCACTTACCTCCGATTTAAAATCGATTAAAGACTTTTCAAGTACAGTATGTGATAAAAATGAGTGAAACCATTAAAGAATTAATTAAAATGAATTTCTGTAGAAACATTTGTTTTATTAAAAAATCCAATATATTATTATCTAAAATAATCAGTTTTATCTGGTTATCATCACTCTCTATTAACTTTTAAAAGCTTGTGTATGAAATAATATTTTTTCTAAAATCTTTAGCTTTCCAACGGTATATCATCTATGTGTATTACTGTTCTTATGTTCAAAAACGAAAAATTGCATTAAAAAAATATTTGTTATGTTTTCTCCTTTATTTTGGTATCAAATTCATCCAATTTATATATTTATCTGTTTTTCATCAGCGTTAACAAGTTAATATAGTTATTTTTATTGAATCTACAAAATTAAAGGTACTTTAGGGGAAGAAAATTTAAAATATCGGCATTTAAGCCCTGTCAGACCATTTTAAACAGAACGAAACTACATGATATCAAAGTTCATTAAATTTTTCACTGATTTTAGTTAAAATCGTCGCAACCGTTTTTGAGAAAATCTAAAAAAAGTACAAAATGCAAGGTATAAATTGGCTCTTCTAGTAAGCTCATTTTGATGAAAAAAGGTTTTGTAACGTCTCGGGCGTATATTTGTCTTAAATATGAATTTTCAGTTTCATAGGACTTTTCGTTTCCGCCCGGGAGTTACCACACACACACACAGACCTTTTTGTGGGACTTGGTTATTTGGACTCAGGGGACCCTAAAACGTGTATTTACGTTGAAAACTGGAAATCGAAAATTTTCACGGTAGCAATACTTTTCCTTACTATATATAGCAAGTGAAAGTAAAATTACTTCTTCATCTAAAATTTGAGGTCGTAGGTTTCAAAGTATGGAGAAGCCGAACAAAGGAATAAAATACGTAATTCCTCCAACACTCGATTCCTATTGAGGATAGATTAAAAAGAAAAAGGTTTTCGGTGTCAAGGCGCAGCAATTAAAAAAATAAAAATTAATCTTTTATGGTCATGCCACAAGTTGAGAGAGATGTAATTACCCCAAAAGTTAAAGACAGAGAAAAAACAATAGTGTTCTGGAATCAGCAATTCCTATTTCAATAAAAGAGAAGGAAATAGTAAAGAAGCGCACTATAAATGTTTTTTGTCTTAATGATGAACCTTTTTACTCGACCAAATTATAATTGTTTTTCTTTTTCGGAAAAAAAAAGTTTCCCCTTTCACTACTATCCAGTTCAGCCACTACGAAAAATTCACAGAGACACACCAAAAATTGCAGTAATCTCCTGCAAGAAGTTTAAGGTTTTCCAACCCCTTGATACTAGCAGATTATGTTGAAATACTTCATCATTAGTTATTATTTCTATGAGGAGATTTCAATAAGTTTACTTGAAAAATATTAATGTATACTTCTTAAGAGTGTAAAAGTATCAATTTAATATAACCTAACTTTCTAGTTGGTTTGAAGTTGTTAAAATACGTCACGAATAACATGACGTCACAAGCTAAACCATGTTAACTAGGATTTAAAATTGCTTGGTGAAACTGGATTGAAATTTTAACCATGTTTAAGTTTTTACTTGCGTTAGTTAACAGTAAAAGTTAGAAGGGGTTGTTGGTGCAAACGGACCAAAATCTAACAGAAACAATAATAATAATAATAGTAGTCTTTATTTATATGTAAATAAAAAGTTAATTTCTCTCCATTATGTATAAAAAATCAAAACAATAAATTATTATTTACATGAGATATATTTACATATAGACCTTCCCAAAGAATGGGAGATTAGAGTCTTTTAGGCGGAGACTAGCCGAACCTAAAACTTGAGTTGCTGGCAGTTAGTTTTCCTGTCTTGTGCGTATCTCATCCATAGAGAACCATAGTTTTTCCTCAATTCGTCGGCCCAGCGTTTGCGTTGTCGGCCTCTGCGTTTTTTCTTATCTATAGGGATCCATTCGGCAGCTCGCTTTGCCCAACTATCTTCTTTTTTTTGCATGAGATGTCCTGCCATGTCCAATTCATTTTTCTAGCATGAGCAATAGCGTCTGAGACATTTGTTAGTTTTCTTATTCTATTAGAGTTAATTTTGTCCCGCAGGAAGATTCCAAGCATAATCCGCTCCATTCTTCGTTGACAGACGTTTATTTTTCGTTCTAGATTCTTTGACAGCGACCATGTCTGGCATCCATATGTAAGTACTGGGACGGTACTACTGTTGAAGGCTAGTGCTGTTTTTTTATTTCTAGTTGGATTTTAAATATGAGCTTGAGGTTCCAAAATTTCTTCCACGCCTTACCTATTCTGGATTCTATATCCTTTGCGTACCTATTTACAAATGATATTATTTGTCCAAGATGATAGGTTTCATTGGAAATCTTCATGTCTGGGAGTTGGTACTTAATTATTTCCGAAGGCCCGTTGGTCATGATTACAGTCTTCTCAGGGTTCAATATCAGGCCATGGAGGAAATTCTTTTCTTTTAGTTCATTAATCATTATGACTAGTTCATCTTCCGAACTTGCTATTAGAACTACGTCATCCGCGAATTGAGCTAAATCTAACAGAAACAAAGGAAATTAAATTAATTTATTTTCACTCTACAAAAAAAAAAAAAAAAAAAATCAAAACATTTTTTTAGAATTTTATTTCCTTCAACAGAAACAAATATTCCGACTGTTTTGTACATAGGACATAAGAAAGATTGCAACATGATTTAAATAATTGTTTTTGAAAACCGAATAAAATAGTATTATTTAATACAATATATTTTAGTATATTGAATAAACCCTTTTCATAATTACATATTTAATTTAAATCTTAAACTCAATTTCGAGAGATCAATGAATGGTGTGATTCATGGAGTGATGGAAGTGCCACCCACGGTCACGGTAGAACACTATTCAAACTAAATGGAAACTATTCAGGGAAATACGCTGAATCAATTTTCCCCTTGAATCCTGCAGGAGGGGCTATTGTGAATGACTCATTCACGTTTAAAATAAGATTTAAAAAGGACTATTTGCCTCATGTAATTGAATGAAAAAATAGTTGTTGAAAGTTTTATAATGTTTTTATTCTAATTACAATTTTAAAGTTTACTCTTTGAATTCATTTTAGTAAAATATACAGTACACCCAAAATTCTCGGTTCGTTAAAAAAAATAATTCGTTATATCCGAAAAATTTACTTTATGTATGTAATATGTCTTGGTATAAATTCAGATGGTTAAAAAAAAACGTTTTCAATACAGCATTCGCTTTCAGGCACATGTTTATTTAGAAACTACAAAAGCAGATAAAATCTATGCACTATGTACGTATATCTACCTTATTTCAAATTTTACATAATACTTTAAGATTAACATAAACCATCAATCAAAATACAAAACTTAAAAAGGGACTTACAATGTCAAAATCACAGCAATTCATATAAAGTTGAAGTAATGAAAAACAATTTTTTTTTTTTTTTTCACATCCCGATGAAGACGCAACGGAGGCTTCGATTTTATCTTTATTAGCGATAATCATTGATAGAGAAGATTTTGATATCTCGTATTTTTCCGCAATTTTCGATTTCGACTCAATTTTTGTATCCACTTCTTAGAGAATCACCAACCTTGTATTTAAATAAAGGAGATACGCACAAGACAGAAAAACTAACTGCCAGCAACTCAAGTTTTAGGTTCGGCTAGTCTCCGCCTAAAAGACTCTAATCTCCCATTCTTTGGGAAGGTCTATATGTAAATATATCTCATGTAAATAATAATTTATTGTTTTGATTTTTTATACATAATGGAGAGAAATTAACTTTGTATTTACATATAAATTAAGACTACTATTATTATTATTGTTTTTGTTAGATTTAGGTCCGTTTGCACCAACAACGCCTACTAACTTTTACTGTTAACTAACGCAAGTAAAAACTTAAACATGGTTAAAATTTCAGTCCAGTTGCACCAAGCAATTTTAAATCCTAGTTGGGATCACTTGTAGCTGATTTTGATCAAAATTTTCAAACACAGTGAGAAAAATACGTGAAACTATTAAAGAATTAATTAAATTAAATTTCTATACAAACATGTGTTTTATTAAAAAATCTATTATATTATTATCTAAAACAAACGCTTAGTTGTATCGGCTTTTTATCACTCTCTATTACCTTTTAAAAGCTCTTGTGTATAAGATAATATTTTTTTCTAAAATGTTTGGCTTTTCAACGGTATATTACACATGTATACTCGTATTACTCTTCTCATGTTCAAAAACGAAAAATTGGATTAAAAAAATATTTTTTCAGTTTTCTCCTTTAGTTGCTTTTCAAATTTGCTTAACTTGCATATTTAGCTGTTATTTATCAATGCTAACTAGATAATATGGTTATTTTTATTGAATCTACAAAATTAAAGGTACTTTAGGGGAAGAAAATTTAAAATCTCGGCATTTAAGCCCTGTCATACCATATTAATCAGAATGAAACTACATGATATTAAAGCACATTAAATTTTACACCGATATGGCGAGTTTAATTAAAATCGTTGGAACCGTTTTTGAGAAAATCGAAAAAAGGTGCAAAATACATGGTATAATGTGGTTCTTATGCTTAACTCATTTTGATGAAATAGGTTTTGTTACGTCTCGAGAGTATATTTGTTTTAAATATGAAATTTCAGTTTCATAGGACTTTTTGTTTCCGCCCGGGAGTTACCACACACACACACACACACACACACACACACACACGACATTTATGTGGTAGTTGGTTATTTGTACTCAGGGGACCATAAAACGTGGATTTCCGTTGAAAACTGGAATTCAAAAATTTTCACGATCGCAATACTTTCCCTTACGATATATAGTAAGTGAAAGTAAAAAGAAATATGAATGTTATTATACGGAAAATTCCTTTACGGAACACATGTCAAAGAAAAGTTTCTTTTATAAATCTAGTCCTTGTTTTGAATTCAACATCATCGTAAATTTAAATGGGACTGATCATTACTATGCGAAATGTTTAAAACTATATTGATCAGTTGTACTATCTATTGTCTGAAGATATTATATTCATCTTTCTTCGAAGAAAATATTTTGCAAACAAATTATGCTTTTTTTTTAGAAAAAAAAAAACTTAACCGGAAAAAAACAAAATGTTTTAAAGTAAAAGTAGCATTTATTAAGGTTACCTTAGGATTAGTTCGGCAGTGGCCTCGAGACCTTTTGTAACATGTATATTGGAGTTCTAGCATTGGCTAGATCCTCCACTCACGTGCTGTATGCTTGAGAATTGTATATAGGTATGAGTGACTTTTGTTTATATTCTTATTGATTCTGTTTTGTATATATGTATATTGTATTATTATTTTATAAATTTATTGTTTTGTTAACTGGTAAACAAATAGGTCTCGAATTAAATACCGATAAGACGAAATATATGATTAGTGGCAGAAATGGTGGCGATCTTGATGATATTAATATTTCAGGTCATACTTTTGAACACGTAGAGAAATTCAAGTATTTAGGTTGAATGATAATAGGAAAAAATGAAATCCAGGAAAAAATAAAGTCCCGGTTAAAGGTGGGAAATGCGTGTTATTATTCAGTTGCTAAATTACTTAGCTCGCGTCTGTCTAAAAACTTAAAGGTTAGAATTTATAAAACTATTATTCTTCCAACGGTTCTTTACGGATGTGAAACGTGGCCGCTTACTTTGAAGGATGAACAACGGCTTAAGGTTTTCGAGAATAAGGTACTGCGTAAAATATTTGGTCCGAAGAGAGATGAGGAGTTTAGAAGGTTGCACAACGCGGAATTGCGGAGTTTGTACCCTGTGAATATAATTCAGTTGATAGCATCGCGGAGACTCAAATGGGCGCGTAAAGTTGTTGGGCTTAGTGAGTAACGGATTCCGAGTTTGTATTCGCTGAACCGACTGGTAGGCGTCCCAAAGGTAGGCCGAAGCGTCGATAAGAGGATTGCATTAAGGCTGATCTCGGGGGCTTGGGCTTGACGGTGAACGTTGGACGAGTCTATGCAGGCGAAGTTTGGTGGTATCGGCATCGAACCTTCGGGTTTATTATTATTATTGTTATTATTATTGTTTTGTACGTGTATATTGTGTGAATGTAGTATGAATGTTGTACTTTATCACTATTAAAAATGTCCTAATTTGGACTGATTGTTATATTACTCAATAAAGAATTGTTGATTTAAAAAAAAAAAGGATCAGTTAAATATTTAATCGAGGTCCGAAGGTGAATTAGCTAATTGTGATTATTCAATTACAAGTCACGGCTAATCACGGTCAGCACAACGGAATTTCTGTTAACTCGTGATAAACTAATCCACACTAGTAACTTTATAGTTAACCACGGTCAATGCAGCAGGGCCTTAGTAGCAAAAAGTAACAAATATTTTTGTCATAAATCGTATAAATTTATGCCTTGAAGTTTTTTGTGAAATTTTAATTTGGACATTGGAAATACCTCGATTTTGTTTCTTTATTTGTTTATTTATTTAACGTCACTTTATGCTACTATGGCTAATCGGACGATGCTACAGTGGGAGTCCTAAATTTTGCCTATACAGGTTTTATTAGGATAGGGATCTTTAACGAGTACCTGACATCGCACAGGCTCGGGACCACCTTTTAACGTCCCCTCCGAAGGACGGCGTAACTAAGGATTTTTTACTCCCATTAAAAAATCCTAGGACCACCTGCGGGATTGAACCCGTGACCTTTAGCATGGGAGGCTATTACGCTAGCCACCCAGCTACAAGAGATCCCACCTCAATTTTATTTCACACTAAATATGTCATTAGTGTGATGTTGACAAGCAGCATTGTTACAACCACCTGCGGGATTGAACCCGTGATCTTTAGCATGGGAGGCTGTTACGCTAGCCACCCAGCTACAAGTGATCACACCTCAATTTTATTTCACACTAAATATGTCATTAGTGTGATGTTGACAAGCAGCATTGTTACAATGTCGTGCAATCGAATTATGATAATTAAAGATATAATTTTAATTGCTATCCAGAAATAGTTTAATAAAGAAATCCTTGGAAGAAGTACGTTCTTCATTTATTTAGGAACTCATTATAGAAATTGCTCTTCTTTAATTTCAGAAATATCTTACCTCACTGTGAGGGTTTAATGTTTCTCCCTCATTTACTTTTAAATCCTTCAATTCTCAATATTTTAATTTCAGAATGTTTTTAAATGGAATTTTATTTGTTTTTGTTTTTTCGAGAGCATTAATACCTAGTGTTTTTGGAGATATAAAAAAAAAAAAAAAAAAAAATACTGAAAAGAAAGGGAAGATTTACACTTATAATTAATAAAGCTGAAGGACTGATTTAGCCAATTACAGGTTGGTGGTTTTCCAACGAAAACAGGTCACTGTCGCCATCTCCATGGGAACGATGTGGCTGACAATTGACATGGCTTCAGAACAAAATCAAAGTTCCTATCGTAGGGCTTGGAAATTTGATTTTAAGAGGGCAAATCATGCTCTGATAATGGATTCCCTAAGGGAAAGTACTGTCATCAAGTAATGGACCAAACATCTTATTGGGGGAGAAACGGATACCGTTAGATTTGCAGGAGAAAATATGCTGCTGCACGGTTCAGAATATTATCTGTCATTACCTTGCGAAGCACTTGCATCGGATCGGAGTGGTAGTCTCCACTTTTTTGTCTGTGTGATGTGAAGTGGAAAATGGATCCAGCGCATTTAGAAGTGTGCTGCCGGTTGCGGACAAAAAGAGCTGAAACTCCATCAAAATTGGAGTTGTGCTGGGATGAAGCAGAAATAGGGAGGCATAATTTTTAAAAAGAACAAATAATATACTCTCATTAAATTTTTTTTCTTTAAATATATTTTATATTTTTTTTACAGTGTACATAAAAATTCAATAAGTAAAAAGCCTGAATTACAATAGCAGGCATGAATAGACATGTAAAGAATCTACCCAGTGTTAGTACTTTAAAGTTTATTTTATGATCAGGTCTCGAGGCCACCGTCTTTTCAGGCGCCTCGGAGGATTACCGGGAATAGATGTAGATGAGAGTTACGGACAAGCGGGTTTGAGTTGGCTGGTAGTTTGGAATTAAAGGAGGTATATCTATCACGGGCCAAGTCTACAACCAGTAGGATATTTAGAGTCTCTCTATGGATGAGTTTATTAGTTACAAACTAAGGAGCATTGAGGATTTTTGATAGCAAGGTTGGATGCGGGAGAAGTTAGTAGTTTAGTGGACCCCCATAGCGTTGTAGTATCTGTAGACAGATTCTTGTCGTTTCAGTCTAGCTCATTAAATAAAAAAAAATGTTCACGATTTGATCCCTCAAAACATTTTTTTTTTTGTATTGGCTTTTCAGCCTGTGTGCGTATTCATTTTATACATTCTGATATTTGTTTCTGGTATTTTGTTGGTTTTTAATAGTAGATAGACAGGACAAGGGCAGTGTTAATCAGTGCACTGTTCAATAGTGTTTTCTAAATTTTTGAAGGAAGCCTTTAGCGTTAGAGATAATGAAATTCTTAGGAGTGCATCCTCTCTTGATGACGACCCTCTGCGGGCTTTGGTGGAGCAGAACCCCACAACAACTGTTTGAATACTTTTAAAGAAACTTAGCTTGAGTAAATCGACCGTCGGTAACCACCTTAAAAACCTTGAAAGTTGGGTTCCACTCAATTAATCAATCCAAAAACGACCATTTTCTGTTTAAAATTATTACTTTTAATAAAATTTCTACTTTTTACAATAGTGGTACAGGTTCTGGACCGAGGATCGACAGTGGAGAAGCCACTAAACATTTTGCAAAGCCCCCTACTCATCAAAAAATGGTTATGGATTTGGTGGGCTTCATTTGATTTGATACACAACAGCTTCTTATCATAAAGAATCCATCAATGCCTAATCGTATTGTAATAAATTAATTCAAAGCATCAGAAATTGGCAATGATGATGAGTCATCTTTGCTCAATCGGAAGGGGCTCATTTGGTTTGCATTGTCAACACTCTTTTGGCTACATGAAACTCTACCACGTCCACCCTACTCTGCGGACCACTCTTCCAAGGATTACCCTGTTGAACAGACTCGAGATCACTTGTAGCTGAGAGGCTAACATAACAGCTTCCTATGCCACAGGCCACGAGTTCAAACCCGCAAAACCGTTTAATGGGAGTAAAAATCCTTAGTTATGGCGTACTTCGGAGGGGGCGTTAAAAGGTGGTCCCGAGCCCGTGCGATTTCAGGTACACGTTAAAGATCCCTATCCTAATAAAACCTGGATAGGCAAAATTTAGGAATCCCACTGTAGCATCGTCTGATTAGCCCATAGTAACATAAACTAACGTTAAACAAACGAACAAAAAAACAAAGATAAAAAATACATATTTTTGCTCATTTCTTAAAATATTGTATGAATGTTATCATGTAGCACTATTATTATTATCCATTGCGACAAACTGTAATATATCCGAATAATTAAAAAAAATAAATAACAAACAAACAGATCTTATATCTAGGACACCTTCTTCACAAACGACTTACTTGGAATCCTCATAAAAGACTGAAACGAATATAAAATAGTCAACTTTTTCGACTAATTCAACATCTACTGGACAAACGCTCAAATCTCTCACTTAACTATAATAGACAGTATCCTTTAATGACACTCCACTAGCCCCTGGTGAATAGATTCGATACCTAGGATTCCACCTTGATAAACGTCTAACTTGGAATCCCCATACAAGACTGAAACGACAAGATTTCGGCATTTATCCCCTGTCAGACTATTTCAAGGAGAATAAAACCTACATCATATTAATGATCAATAAATTTTACATCGATATAGCGAGTTTAATCAAAATCGTTTGAGCTGTTTTTGAGAAAATCGTAAAAACGTGCAAAATACATGGTATTAAGTGGCTTACCTGGTTAGCTGATTTTAATGAAAAAGTTGCTATAACATCTCGGGCGTATAGTTGTCTCAAATATGAAATGTCAGCGTCATACGACTTTTAGTTTTTGGACTTGGTCATTTGGACTCATGGGACCCTAAAACGTGTATTTGCGTTGAAAACTGGAATTCGAACATTTTTTCTCAATACTTTTCCTTACTATATTTTCCATATATAGGCAAGTGAAAGTAAAAATATTATATTGTGTTTTATAACTTATTATTAAAGCTGGCGAAGGAGATGTGGGGGCAGAGTCATATCTGATGTGAAGATATTGTGGTGACATCGGCGAACCCAGGGCCTGAGCTTGGCGTTTTTAATTTCTGCCTTCTCGACCAGCGCTCTTATCAGATATTGAATCTTGAGGCTAATACTTCTCCTGTCGTCGAGGATTTGGGCGAGCAGGAAATTACTTACTCGTCATTCCTTATAGTCACTAATGTTATCAATAAGTTCTATAGCTTTAACTAATAAGAAATTCAATAATTAATAAAACAAAATTATCGAATATTAGCAAAAATCTAATTTTTTGAATTTTTTAAATTTCACTTACCTATATATGGAATATATAGTAAGTATTGCGATCTTAAACAGTCAATACCTCTACATGATAAGCAATATACATCATAAAAATCAAAACACACGACTTTCACTTACCTCCATTTTAAAAATCAATGAGAGAATTATCAAGTACAGTTAGAGGTAAAAATACGTAAAACTATTAGAGAATTAATTAAATTGAATTTATATAGAAACATGTGTTTCATTAAAAAATATATTATATTATTATCTAAAATAATCAGTTAGTTTTATCTTCTTTTCATCACTCTCAATTAACTTTTAAAAGCTTGTGTATAAGATAATATTTTATCTAAAATCATAAGCTTTCAACGGTATATCATACATATATATTACTGCTCTTATGTTCAAAAACAAAAAAACTGCAAAAAAAAAAAAAAATCTGTTTTCCCCTTTAGTTGGGTATCGAATTCATTCAATTTATATATATACCTGTTTTTCATCAGTGGTAACAAGTCAATATAGTTATTTTTATAGAATCAACAAAATTAAAGGTACTTTAGGTTAAGAAAATTTAAACTATCGGCATTTAAGCCCTGTCAGACTATTTTAATCCGAATCAAACCTAAATGATATTAAAGCCCATTAAATTTTACATCGATATAGCGAGTTTAATCAAAATCGTTGGAACCGTTTTTGAGAAAATTGAAAAAAGGTGCAAAATGCATGGTATAAAGTGCCTCTTCTGGTAAGCTCATTTTGATGAAAAAGGTTTTGTAACGTCTCGGGCGTATATTTGTCTTAAATATGAAATTTCAGTTTCATAGGGCTTACCGTTTCCCCCGGGAGTTACCACACCACACACACACACAGACCTTTTTGCGGGACTTGGTTATTTGAACTCAGGGGATCCTAAAATGTGTATTTCCGTTGAAAACAGGAATTCGAAAATTTTCACGATCGCAATACTTTCTCTTACTATTTTTTTAATTTAAGTTCAAGTTTCAAAAAGTTCAACGAATTTATTGAAAAATAAATAAAGAATGAGGTAAATTGTTTGTAGGTTATTTTATTACTATTTTTTAAATTATTTATCATCACATAAAAATAATAACATATATGCATAATATAACGAAATAAATAGTAAAAAAATACATTACAATTTTTATAAAAATAGCCATATCTATATAAACCTTAATAGGTTTTAATATCATGTAATTTATTGAAATAGTCTAAAAGGACTTAAAGTCCAATATTTTTTCACCCTCTAATAATTTTTAATTTAGGAGATTCGAAACAAATAAGCAATCTGTTGTCCTTTATTGTTTTTAAATTCTGAAATTGCTGTAAGGGTTCGTAGGGCATTTTAATGTTTCTGTAAGAGGGTTGGTGTTGTATGTTAGTCTTTAGTGGAAGTTATTGTATTGTTCTGTAGCAGTAGCTGAAATAGTCGGAATGTTTAAGTTGTTATGTATAACGTCATTTGTTATGTAGAACAATGCGTCCACTATTTTGCGCAGCACTTTCGACTGAAAAGACTGTATTCTTTGGATACTTGATGGTTTAGCAGAGCCCCACAGTTCTATCCCGTATCTCCAGATCGGTTTTAGCAAAACTTTATAAGGAGTTAGTTTGTTGGTTAATGATAATTTAGAGCGTCTGTCAAGTTATCTAGATAAAAGACCGTATCGTCTGTTGAGTTCTTTACGTTTTTGTTGAATGTGGATTCTCTAGGTCAGTCTTTTATCCAAGTAAATTCACTTGGATTTAATAAGACAAATATGTTAATGAATATTTCTCTACAAGAAGCTTTCAAAGACGGTAATCTCGAACTTTATAACAGTATTTCAGATTCGGAAATCATTAGATGAGTCGAAATCTTTAAATATTATAAATATCGAAGAAGAAAAAAAAGTGTGTTTAAACTCTTATATATAGGTAGAGTTTAAACCAATCAAGTAAAACGTTCAAAGAATTATATTTAATTTCTTTGAAAACATGTGATTTAGATTAAATAAATAAAACAATATAAAATTGTTATGTGAGAAGTTGGTTGAGGGTGCAGTTAATTTAACACACAATTAAGCGTAAACTTAATTTATTGGTGCCGACGTGTCGGCCTAAATTATAGGCCTTCTTCAGGGTGGTTGTGTGAGCTGAAAGGCGTCAGTCAACAACAAGAAACTTAAATAATAAAATTGTTATGTTCAATAATCACTATTTTATACCCTATTCCTCATTATAAATTACTTTTTACAACATTGTATATAAAATATATATTTTTTTTTTTTTTATCTTTAGCTTTCCAACTGTATGTTATAGATATCAGGTTCCATTATTATATCCGGAAAAAATACATACAAAATATTTTTTCTCCTTTTTTATTTATTGATTATTTTTTGTTATCACATTTGTTCAAATCGTATATTCAGCTGTTTTTTTTATTATTGCTAATAGGATGATATGATTAATTTCTTAGAACCTACAAACTTTGAGGAAGAAAATTAGACATTTAACCCTATTGGGCAATTTTCATCAGAATAAAACATACATGATATTAATGTCAGATATGTTTTAGTCAAAATCGTTAAAGCCGTTTTGAGAAAATCATAAAAATATGCCAAATGCATAGTATAATGTTTGTTTATTTCATTGAAACATTATGCTGTAAAATCTCCAGCGTATATATAATCCTAAAATAGCATATTTCAGTGCTTTATGAATAATAGTTTTCGAGTTTATTTATACTCAGGGGACTAAAACGTATATTTCTTTTGAAAACTGGAATTCGAAAATTTTCGCGATCGCGTTTTTCGTTTATTATATATTTTATATTTAGGTAAGTGAATGTAAAAACCATCTAAAATATCCACCATGCTTATTTAAGTAAATTACATAATGAACTTTATAAAATATTATAAAATTCCGATAGAAATAAATCCCTGGCAAGGGATCAAAAAACAAAAGAGCAGAAAGTTCACTAATCCCTAAAAAGTTAAAAAACATCTTTTTGTTTCTTTTTTGGTTGGAGGGAAGTATTCCCTCTGCCAGTTATTCAAACTAAATACCACCTTGGTGAAACTTTTCCACTTTAACCAAGCCAACCGTCGATGAATTTAGCTCAAACTGTTTTGTGTAACTTGTTGAGGTTTTTTTACTCTTTTGAAATGTTGAATGAAGATCGGTCGTTAAAAAAGCAAAGCAACATAATTTCTATAATTAGAGACTCGTAAGTTATGAGAAAAAGATACAATAAAAAACGCGAATAAAAAGAGGAAATTTTTCATAGTTGTATTTATTAACGACCCTCATATAATATATGCAGTGGACTTGTTACCGAACGTTCACTTATTACTCTCGGTTATCTATATATGACATACATAGTAAGGGAAAGTATTGCGATCGTGAAAATTTTCGAATTTCAGTTTTCAAAAGAAATACACATTTTAGGGTCCCCTGAGTCCAAATAACCAAGTCCCGCAAAAAGGTCTGTGTGTGTGTCTGTGTGTGTGTGTGTGTGTTTGTGTGTGTCTGTGTGTGTGTGTGTGGTAACTCCCGGGCGGAAACGGTAACCTATGACACTGAAATTTCATATTTAAGACAAATATACGCCTGAGACGTTACAAAACCTTTTTCTTTAAAATGAGCTTACCAGAAGAGGCACTTTATACTATGCATTTTGCACCTTTTTTCGATTTTCTCAAAAAAGGTTCCGACGGTTTTAGGGTCTGTGTTTTTTTTTTTTTTTTTTTTTTTTTTTTTTTTTGAGACTGCCGTTAGTTATTACATCTTGGAGGGGAGTAGCTGTGTGCCGCCTCACTGTTGCAGACTAACTCCTTCCTCGCTTTTCCTTCTGTTCGGTCCTCAGCTTCTTCATAATATCTGCTGACATGCTTTGACCAGCCATACAATACTCCTGCGAGAGCAGCATTAGGCTAATGATATTATTGGCCGTTGGATAAGCGCCACAGATACCCTTGAACTCTTCCCTCTCTCCCTGGAAGCGGATACAGCAGAAGAAAACATGGGCCACACTCTCTTCTACTCTCGGGCACATTGGACATTCTCTGGTATCGTCCAACTTATACCCATACTGATAGGCACACTGAGAAGCAGCCATGCCCCGTTAAGAACTGAGTGAGGTAGAAGTCTATCTCGCCGTGCTTTCTTGTGACCCAGGGTTGAATCTAGGGGATCAGTCTGTGGGTCCACCTTCCTTTCGTTGCAACATCCCATCGATCCTGCCATTTTCGAAATGTCTCCATTCTCTCCTTAGTTCTGGAAATACGGTACGCTCTGTTATATGAGCGTCTTCGTTCTTCAGCGATTAGCTCAATTGGTGGCATTTTGGCAATGCCACATGCTGCATCTAAGGATGCATGTGTTCGGAAAGCACATTTTCATACACTTAAACAGTCTGTCTGTGTGTAGTACGTCTAGCGCGATGACAAAAACTCGTACTCATATTCAAGACAACTATACGCCCAATATGTTAGAGCAACATTTTCACCAAAATCTGCTGACCGTAAGGGCTACTTTATACCATGCATTTTGCACCTGATTACGATATTGATTGAACTCTACATAGCGATGTAAAATTTAATGGGCTTTAACATCACGTAGGTTTCATTCTGGCCAAAATAGTCTGACTGGTCATTAGTGCCTAATTTTTTAATTGTCTTCTTTTAAAGTATCTTTAGGGGAGCCCGTGGCTGAGTGGTAGCGCGCTTTTATAAGGATGTAAAAAAATGTGGATTCACTCACAACCTCTCCTCCGGGTATGTGAGACCCGTCAGCCAAAGGGTAGTCATTCACAAAATTAGTCGTAGGGAGTGATGACTCTATACTAAAAATTGCATCGTAAAATGTGAGTGTAAACTCGCAGGAGTTTACACCGCGTGGCCCAGGGCCTACACGGCATGTCGCGCCACTGGAAGAAGAAAGTATCTTTAATTTTATAATCCTCAGAAAATAAACAAATCATCTTGTTAGCATTGATAAAAAAAACAAAAAAAACTGATAAATATATACATTTAATTAAGTCAATATCCAAATAAAGGAGATATGAGCAAAAATATATATTTTTCATTTTTGTTTTTTTGTTCGTTTGTTTATTTATTTAACGTTCCATTATGCTGCTATGGCTAATCGGACGATGCTATAGTGGGAGCCTAAATATTGCCTATCCAGGTTTTATTAGGATAGGGATCTTTAACTATTACCTGACATCGCACAGGCTCGGGACAAACTTTTAACGTCCCCTCCGAAGGACGGCATAACTGAGGATTTTTTACTCACATTAAAAATCCTAGGGCTACCTGCGGGTTCGAACCCGGGACCTTTGGCATAGGAGGATGTTATGCTAACCACCCTGCTAAAGGTAACCCCATTTTTTTTTCTTTTTTATCAATAAAACAGTAAGATAGATGTACAATAAACCGTTGGAAAGCCTAATATTCTAGAAAAAAATATTGTCTTATAATCAAAATTGTAGAAGTTAATGAATAGCCGATAAAAATAACTAACTTACCGTTGTACATAATAATATAATATATTATATAATAAAGCACATGTTTCTATTGAAACTCAATGTAATCAAATCTTTCAAAATTTATTTTCAACTATATTTAAAAAACTCTTAAAATGATTTTGACAGCGGAGGTAAGTGAAAGTCGTGTGTTTCGCGCACCAGATTTTTTTTTACATCGAGTTCTTACTTTTTTTAATTCCAATAAATGTCATAAATAAAGAATTCTCTGAGCCTAAATGAACAAAACGTTTCCAATTAATTTTCAGGTATTTATATATGATCATATTTCTGAATAAATATTGCTCTTTTTTTATAAGTAAATATCATTCGTTACTGAAATAAATGTGAGTTAAACCATTTCACAAAGAGACACACGCTGGTAATACATGTATATATTTTTTTTTCATTTTTTGTAAATAAAAAAAGTAATGAAATTCAGTTTCATCTCGACGTTCCAATAAACCGATATCCCACCAGTATTGGTTTTTTTAGACCTTATTGCAAGCATATGTATCTCATCAGTATTTGAAAATTCAAATCTACCTCACTTTCAATTACGTTTTAATTCATTTTTTCCGTCCACATTTTTGATTAGCAATCTTGATCATTTTATTCAAAATCATCCAAAATATACTGTTCCAGGAATAATAATATAGAGTGAAAGATATTTTTTTTTAAATATATGAAATTAAAACTAAACTGATTTAAGTTATGTATAATTTAAATAAATTTACTGTGGATCAATGATCAGTTGACGTAGTCGTGCTAAAAATTTTCATAAAGGAGGTTTAGCACTACTTACAAAGTTCATATATTCTTGTTCCATTGAAGTAAAGTCTGACCTATTATTATTTTGTTTATTAATAGGTTATATAGAACTATTATATCTACATCTAGTATAAGTGGTGGGAGTATGAACAATGACGTAATGCTTGTGCAGAGAAGCAAGCGATTTGCAGCACCTCAAAAATAAAAGAAAAAAATCTTTTTAATTTGAAGATTTCAATATATATTGATTGATCAATAGAATTATCCATTAATTTTCTTTACGTAATAATGAATGAGTAATACTTATTAAAACCTTATTTCCTACGTTTCAAGGACATGGAATACTATTAAAATTATTTATCATAATTTTTGTTCAAATTCGTCAATTTACTTATCTAATTTTTGGTCTTCTCATTATATATATAGCTTACTTTCACCATCATATTTAAAACTTATATTTCACTCTGATATGTTAATAAATATTATTAAGTGATAATGAAAATGAAGAAATTATTCTGTTAATTAGCTAATTTAAATAAATAAAAAGTTGTATATATCGGATTTGCGTCAAGAGTACTTGGGGTCCCAGGAGCGAACCCCGGCAGTGGCAGACTTTTTATTCTGTTATATCAGCCGTGGATCGACTAATTATGATCTAACAAAAGAGCTATTTTTAATTATTTTTGTAAATTTACAACTATTTCTATAAGAAATACAGGAATTGAGTGCCAAACAACAGTGATAAAATTAAATGTAAACAGCAACCTATTATTAGGACCTCGATAAAAATTAAAAATCATATGGTCTCGCATTTATTTATATTTTTTTATGCGTATCAAAGCTGCATGTACCCTCAAATGACGAATGGTTACGTCAAACTAAACAATTTAGTCTCATTAAAACCATAAACTGAAAATACCACATAATGTGATGACTTGCTTTCATTTTTACACACATTCAATTAATAAGGTAGTGGAAGTTCTTGCATTCGTTACATTTATTTGTTGTACAAAAAAAAAAAAAAAAAAAAAAGAAAATTCATTGTTACAAACGTTTATTGAATTGCGAAAACTCTTGATAAAAATCGTAGTAACAATGCATAATAAAATGAATATTATTATCAGTAAGTTTTATAATGATTTATATAATCTGTCAATACTGATAAGCATATTAAAATAAAATATCGGCATTTAAGCCCATTCAGACTTTTTCAATCAGAATGAAATCTACATGATATTAGAGCGTTAATATTTGCATCGATAGTGCCAGTTAAATCAAAATTGTAACAGCCGTTTTTGAGAAAATTGTAAAAAGGTGCACAATAATAATAATAGGTTTAGCGAACCCGAAGGTTCGATGCCGATACCACCAAATTCCGCCTACACCTATTCGTCCAATGTTCACCATTCAAGCCCAAGCCCCCGAGATCAGCCTTAACGCAATCCTCCCATCGAAGCTTCAGCCTACCAGTCGGATCAGCGAATACCAACTTTCTCGGAATCCACCCCTCACCGAGCCCAGCAACTTTACTCGCCCATTTGAGTCTCCGCGACGCTATCAACTCAATTATATTCACATAATACAAGTTCCGCGATTCCGCGTTGTACAACCTTCCAAGCTCCCCAGTGGCCTCATCTCTCTTCGGACCAGATTATTTTACCTTAAGATATACCTTATTTTCGAAAGCCTTAAGCCGTTGTTCATCCTTCAAAGTAAGCGGCAACGTTTCACATCCGTAAAGAACAGTCGGCAGAATAATAGTTTTATACATTCGAACCTTTAAGTTTTTAGATAGAAGCCGCGAACTAAGTAACTTAGTAACTGAATAATAACACACATTTCCCACCTTTAACCGGGTCTTTATTTTTCCCTGGATTTCATTTTTTTTTTTTTTTATCATTGAACCTAAATACTTGAATTTCTCTAGGTCTTCAAAAGTATGCCCTGATATATCAATATCACCAAGATCGCCACCATTGTTGCTACTAATCATATATTTCGTCTTATCGGTATTTAATTCGAGTCCTATTTCTTTACCGGTTTTTATTAACACACTTGTATTTAGTTGTATGGTTTTCGTGTCTTCACCTAGCAGTAACAGATCATCGACAAACCCCAAAACCGGTTATCAGAAAGTTTGTGGTAAAACTAAAGGTGCACAAATCATGGTATAAAGTGGCTTTTCTTGTTTGTTGATTATGGTGGAAATATTGATGTAAAATCTCAGGTTTATACAACTTATCGTTTACGAGATAGACTCACCTAATAAATACATAGATTATTTTAACAGAGTTTATCATTTGGACTCACGTAAAACGTATTTTTTTCGTCAGATATGGAATGAGATTGACACATCAGTATATTATAGTAATTTTAATAATTAATATTAATATTTCCTTTATTATAAAGGATGCGGCTCCCTCCGATAGCCATAAAGGACTTTTTCCCAAGACACCTGAGCACTTACCTGGGCCCAGCTTACCTGGAAGAAGTGCTTGGACATTACAGATACTAAGTAATCAACATGTCCCTCACACATTCCTTATTTTTTCTTGCCGCTTTCCTCCATCCTCTCAACTACCCCTTCATATAAGTACGCCCTAAATTCTAAAGATAGGGAACCCCGTTCCAAAATTTTAATATTATAGAGATATATTATATTAGTAGGAGACTTATTTTTACTTTCAATTACTATATATTGTAAGGAAAAGTATTGCGATCGTGAAAATTTTCGAATTCCAGTTTTCAAGTCTCGCAAAAAGGTCGGTGGGTGTGTGTGTGGTAACTCCTGGGCGGAAACGGTAAGTCCTATGAAACTGAAATTTCATATTTAAGACAAATATACTCCCCAGACGTTAAAAAACCTTTTTCATCAAAATGAGCTTACCAGAAGAGCCACTTTATACCATGCAATTTGCACCTTTATTCGATTTTCTCGAAAACGGTTACGACGATTTTGATTTAACTCGCGATATCGATGTAAATTTTAATGGGCTTTAATATTATGTAGGTTTCATTCTGATTAAAATGGTCTTACAGGGCTTAAATGCCGATATTTTAAATTGTCTTCCTCTAAGTACCTTTATTTTGTAGATTGAATAAAAATAACTATATTATCTTGTTAACGCTGATGGAAAACAGGTAAATATATAAATTAAATAAAGGAGAACAAAGAAAAATATTTTTTAATGCAATTTTTCGTTTTTGAACATAAGAGCATGTATGATATACCGTTGGAAATCTAAAGAGTTTTAAAAAAAATATTATATAATACACAAGCTTTGCAAGTTAATAGGGAGTGATGAAAAGCCGATAAAACTAACTGATTATTTTAGATAATAATATAATAGATTTTTTAATAAAACACGTTTCTATAGAAATTCCATTTAATTAATTCTTTAATGGTTTCAGTCATTTTTATCTCTTAATGTATTTGAAAAAGCCTTTTCATTTCTAAAAACATAGGTAAGTGAAAGTTGTGTGTTTTTATATTTATTTCATTAATTAAGCTACATCAGTTTATATAAATGTGTTGTTCCATAACCGTTGAAATCTGGACGAATTCGAAGATTTTCACAATTTAAATAGTTCTCTTGCTATATATATCCCTTATTCATAACATGTAATTTTTACGTATAATTTATTTAATTGAATATCTTGTACTGTAACTGTGTTACATTTTAGGATTAATGATGTTATAACAGTGTGTTACTTAAAAATAGTAATTCATTGAGTTTAACAGTAGAACTGGTAAATTTCATACATATGTAAGTAAAAATAAAAATATATAATTGCAAGAAAAACATTTAACAAGTCATCATCACGGAATTTAGCAATTCTTAGATTCTTCGTTGTGTCTGAGTTATAGTAGCACTTCTTTGGCAAAATGAAATCTTTTTCAGCAGGTATGATTCCTAATTTCACATGCCCCTTTGCTATTTCCCCAAACCACAGCAACTGTATGCAAATGCCGGACAGAATAAAATACACGGTTGGCGATAAGTCAGAAAGAGGGATTTGTGGTTGACCGACGAATGTACCCTGCCTGTTAGCCAGCAGTCCAAAGCTTTGCTTTGTGGGATTATACCTTCTGCCGCCAGGCAACCGTCCGACTATCTATACTCTTGTTTTATTGTTAGTAAGTATTATTTCTTAAAAACTAAAAAATCTAACTAAGTAAGTTCATACATAAAGGTTGAAAGAATATGATTAATAATACATGAAAAAATAATCAAAAATAGTATTTTTTGTTAAATAAAAAAATCTGGTGCGGGCAACACACGACTTTCACTTACCTCAATTTTTAAAATCAATGAAAGGATTTTCAAATACAGTTAGAGATAAAAATACGTGAAATTATTAAGGAATTAATTAAATTAAATTTCTATAGAAACATGTGTTTGATTCAAAAATCTATTATATTATTATATAAAATAATCAGTTAGTTTTATGTTCATTTCATCACTCTCTATTAACTTTTAAAATCTTGTGTATGAGATGATAATTTTTCTAAAAGCTTTAGCTTTCCAACGGTATATCATACATGTATATTACTGCTCTTATGTTCAAAAACGAAAAATTGCATTAAAAACATATTTTTTCTGTTTTCTCCTTTAGTTGGGTATCGAATTTATTCAATTTATATATTTACCAGTTTTTCATCAGCGTTAACAAGATAATCTAGTTATTATTATTGAATCTACAAAATTAAAGGTACTTTAGGGGAAGACAATTTAAAATATCGGCATTTAAGCCCTGTCAGACCATTTTTATCTAAATAAAACCTACATGATATTAAAGCCCATTAAATTTTACATCGATATAGCGAGTTTAATCAAAATCGTCGGAACCGTTTTTGAGAAAATCGAAAAAAGGTGCAAAATGCATAGTATAAACTGCCTCTTCTGGTAGGCTCATTTAGATGAAAAAAGTTTTGTCACGTCTCGGGCGTATAGTTGTCTTAAATATGAAATTTCAGTTTCATAGGACTTACCGTTTCCGCCCGGGAGTTACCACACACACACTCACACAGACCTTTTTGCGGGACTTGGTTATTTGGACTCAGGGGACCCTAAAACGTGTATTTCCGTTGAAAACTGGAATTCGAAAATTTTCACGATCGCAATACTTCCCCTTACTATATATAGTAAGTGAAAGTAAAAATTAAAAACGAAATCAGAGTGTGTTTGTTTGTTTGGACTTTATGACGTAAAACCTGAACGCATTTGCACCTTTAATTTTTAAACGCTACGGTGATATTAGAAAAGAAAAGGTATTAAAAAAGAATACAATATTTAGCATAAAAGGAAAATAAGAAAAAGAAATAGAATAATATTCCATAGATATTTATAAAGAATAACTAATAAAATGAAAAAAAAATCTGGTGTGGGCAACACACGACTTTCACTTACCTCCATTTTTAAAATCAATGAAAGAATTTTCAAATACAGTTAGAGATAAAAATACCTGAAACTATTAAAGAATTAATGGAATTAAATTTATATAGAAACATGCGTTTTATTAATAAATCTATGATATTATTATCTATAACAATTACTTAGTTTCATCGGCTTTTCATCACTCTCTATTAACTTTTAAAAGGTATGAGATAATATATTTCTAAAATATTTAGCTTTCCAACGGTATATCATACATGTACGTGTATATTACTGTTCTTATGTTCAAAAACGAAAAATGGCACTAAGAACATATTTTTTTCTGTTTTTTCCTTTAGTTGAGTATCGAATTCATTCAACTTACATATTTAGCTGTTATTTATCAATGCTAACAAGATAATATGGTTATTTTTATAAAATCTACAGAATTAAAGGTACTTTAGAGAAAGAAAATTTAAAATATCGGCATTTAAGCCCTGTCAGACCATTATAATCAGAATGAAACCTACATGACGTTTAAACCTATTAACTTTTACATCGATATAGCGAGTTTAATCAAAATCATCGGAACCGTTTTTGAGAAAATCGAAAAAAGGTGCAAAATGCATAGTATAAAGTGGCTCTTCTGGTAAACTCATTTTGATGAAAAATGTTTTGTAATGTCTCGGGCGTATATTTGTCTTAAATATGAAATTTCACACACACAGGCCTTTTTGCGGGACTTGGTTATTTGGACCCAGGGGACCCTAAAATGTGTATTTCCGTTAGGAACTGGAATTAGAAAATTATCACGAACGCAATACATTCCCTTACTATATATAGTAAGTAAAAGTAAAATATATATATAAACGACTTTATACAACTTAAATGTTATATGTCGTTTCCTTATAGCCCTAGCCGCCATTTCACCCTGTCCTTATAATCTTCCTCAGTGAGACCCCTAGCCGCCATAGCTTCATGCAGTCCTTCCATCCATGATGACTTCCTCTACAGTTGGGTCGATTAGATGTGGCCTTAAGCTTTACTAATTTTTTGAAAGTATTGATTTTGGTGAAGATATCATTCCAGATGGATTGTCAGCAAGCTACCATTTCCTTCTTGAGGGGAAGACTTCTATCTTGGAGCGTGAAGATGGCAGTCGGTACCTTGGCCCGTATGTGCCAGTCTTCAATTCCCACGTGGCTAGTCACCCATATCAAATATTTTCCAAGTTTTCTAGCATTTTTAGGTTATTACGGATCTTTTGAATGGTAAAAAAATCGGAGTATTAATATAATATACAACGAGAAATCGACAACTTTGAGGATTAATGATATTATAGAGGTTTGTTTATTGGAATAGGTGCTCAACTCCCTGGTTACTAGCACCAAATATATTTTATTAACAATTTTTTTTTAAACACGTTTAAATTATTTGTGTTGTCAACTTCTGACCACATCTGCTTCCAGGCTTGAAAGATTTTTATTTTTAGGTAATTTTTGACATTTTTCTTTAATCTAGGTTTGGCAGTTTTGAAAGTTGGATAATTCAGCTTCTTTCGCGGTCGTCGACAGGGCCTACGTGGGATGGAATCCACAACAACGAAGTTCATTGTTTAGTTGGAACATAATAAGCAATAAAAAGTAAAAAAATATATTTCCACTTGCTACTTTAATCGTTGTTATATGTATATAATATTATTATTGCATTAATTGCAATGCATGATTATTAATCCTTCAGATATGCCAGTTTATCGTTGGAATGTATCGGCTAATGGTGGGTACGGGTTAGCAAAATCCAGCATCCTAACGAGTCTAGAGACAATACTCCAAAAAAAGGCCTTGAGGACAAGTCCAGCCATTAGCCTTGGCCAAGGCTATATATTTTTTTTTTTTACCTTTTATTGCTTATGCATGTTCCAATGTAAGTTTAAATTTAATATATTCAGATAAAATTATCTCAAGTTCTTGGTTAAAAATTTCGATATTCTTATTTTATATTTACTAAAAATGCCATCAAACGCTCTCATAGCAATGTATAGTTGTACTTTATATTAATATACTTAACCTCGAGACTTTTACAAAAGTTTAATAATAGTCGAGAACAAACATAAATAGGTGATCACCTGTGGTGTAATGGTTTGCTTCCTTCTATCCTCAAGGTTCCTTGTTCGATCCCAGCTTTGTAAAAATGCTTAGTTGTAAAGTAAAATGGTGGGCCCAAACCTTTACAACTTCAGATACTCGCTAAATAGGCAACCCTCTTTTAGCATAGTCTGCTTAGCTAAAGTAAAATTCAAGTAACGTTAAATAAATTAAAAACAAAACAAATAACATCATTATAAATATTTAACATGATGTAAATGTTTTTAGTGGAAAAAGGGAATCCAATCTGATTTTTCTAAACTGTAAAATAAATAATTTATATCACTTCGGCAAATTTTGGATTTAGAAGATAAAGCAAAGAGAAATCGGTTGATCCCATGATAAATAATTAAGTTGGTGATAAATTGTGCGAATCCTGATGGAATTGTAAATTTTCGTTGAGCCGAGAAAGGCAGTTACAATGATACATTTTTAAAACCCTGAGTGTTATTGAATATTGAAAGGTTGTGCTAGCGGAGTGAGAGGGAGAGAGTTTTCATTTTCATTTTCCGACCCTTCTCATTTCCTTCAGCCTCAAAACTTTTCTCATCCAGCCTTCTGACTCCCGCCCGTTAGTTGGACGCAATAAAAAAAGTCTTAGATAATACGATCGGAAAGCCCTTAACGTAGATTTTTCAATTTTCGTATTTTATTGTACATAGATGGGAGCGGCGTGGTCTAGTGGATAAAGCAGTAATATTTATTTATGTAAAGCAGTTAGGTCCCAGGTTCGAATCCCAGCAGTAGCAGAATATTTATGCTGTTACTTCAGCCATAGAGACACAGCTTAAGTCTTAGCTACCTTAAAATGGGTACCTAAAAATAGGAAAAGCTCTGAAGGGTAGGCATAGTTTTCCTCGATTTAATCACCTCATTGCACGGCTGTGAATATGTTTATATACTGAGCCCAAGACCCTTCAGGGGTGTAGAGATAAAGGTTTTTTTTTTTCTATTTTTTTATTGTACATAGGGACACAACCATTACCGAAATTTCATTATGGCATAAAATTAATCTCTTTCTAGTTCATTGATTAAATTCAAACCACTGTCGGTAAATTACTAAACGAAAATCCTAGAAACTCGCTCCTAAATGAATAACAAGGTGTTATGATCACTCTTAAATTACTAAATAAAAAGTAGTTTAAGAAATGATGAATTACAATTCAACATATGGTTGTATTAAAACTGAAAATGTGTATTAAAAATAACATATGTTTAATTATTTATTAATCCTCATTTGTTTTTGTAATTATATTTTGGGTGAATCCACAAGTTCGTTCGGTTTTTAAGAGTAGTCGGGATTTTTAGTTATGTTTGCTTACTCAATAATATTGGTAGTTATCGGAAATTTATTTTTTTTTAAATTTATTAATTGAAATCTACTACTCTATTTTCTTTAATTTACATTCATCGGCAATGCGCATTGCACTGTTTACAATACAGATAATTAGGCATAATTATAACCTTCAGAACATTGAGAAATTAATTACGATAATAAATAAAACAATTGATAACTTTTAAAACTCTATTGGTTGATACATTAATCAATTTACCTGTAAGATAAAATACATGAAAAAGACTTGTAGAGAACTGTCCATTGGTAACACTTCATTAGGTAATATACACTAGAAAGCCGCAAGGCCATCTTATTTCCAGACGTCTCGGAGAATGTCAGGAATGGAAGAGGAAGCTAATTGGCTAGAATAGGGTAGAGTAGGAATGGGGTTTTTGATGGAAGGATTGAAACCTGGTTCGGGCTAAATCGGCAACATATGGAAAATTAAGGTCTTAATGGATGAGTTTATTCTTGACAAAGTAAGGAGCAATGAGGATTTTACGAAGGATTTTAATTTTTAAGGATTGGATATGGGAAGTATTTGGTGGCTTAGTAGAGCACCAAAGCTCAATTACTTAAGCCACGATTGGCTTTACGATGGTCATGTAGGCGAGCCCCTAGTAGTTAAGTGGAATGTTAGTGCGTCTGTTTAGTAAGTGTTGAAAGCGGTGAGCAGTTTCTTGTCTTTTCAGAATTTTATCCAGATTCCATGTAAAATTATTGTCAAGTAGGAGTCATAGATGGCGGATCTGTTGAACAGAAACACGCGGAATATTATTAAAGTACACTGTAGGGCAGGATGTCATAGGTTTTCGAAGAGGGGTAAAGATTATTTGGTGGAATTTGTTAGAATTTATTTATATTCTCCAATTCTGACACTATACTATAAGCTCTTTTATGTGGGAATGAAGAGTGTGAGAGGCGATAAATTAATTAGTATTGACTGATTATACACAAGTATCATCAGCATTCGAAAATAAGTTACTGCGTAAAATATTCGGTCCGAAGAGAGATGAGGCCACTGGGAAGTTTAGAAGGTTGCACCATGCGGAATTGGGAACTTGTATCCTGTGAATATAATTGAGTTAATAGTATCGTGGAGACTCAAATCGGCGCGTAAAGTGGTTGGGCTCGGTGAGGAACGGATTCCAAGAAAGTTGGTACTAGCTGAACCGACTGGTAGGCGTATGAAAGGAAGACCGAAGCGTCGATGGGAGGATTGCGTTAAGACTGATCTCGGGGGCTGCTGTCCTAGGTTACTGTCCTAGTATACTATCCTAGGGGATACTGTCCTAGGATACGGGCTACTGTCCTAGGATACTGTCTTGAAAAACACCAGTAGACTGGGAAAAAGAGATTAATAGGAAATAGTATGATTTGTTTTGAAGGATCTGTTTGTGAGATAGTATTTGATAATGAAGAGGTATGTAGGAGGCGGAAATTCACAGAATTTATAAAACAACCCCTGTTATAAATCGAGAAAGTGCTGACTTAACCATTTTCCTTTAAGTAACTATAGATATAAAATATTGGCAATATCTAAAACATTTGATATTATTCTATTTTGTTTAATTTATTCTCAAAAACTACTTTATCTTATTGGATTATTGTTAGTTTTTAACCTGAAAAATCAATTATTCTATCAGAATCAATATATATGATTTTGTCGTTTAATTTTATAATTATAGTCACCTATCGCCAATAAATTTAATTAATGGGGCAAATTCTCTCTATAGAAGGGCAGTGAACGAGTTGATAGTGATATATAACTCCAGCACCATTTTCGTGCACTGAAAAAGTTTCTATTAATTAATCTTGTACTCTCATGATGTATTATTCGGCCTTAAAAAGGAAATGACAGAAATCGTGTGGGTTTGGATCCACAAATGGAAGAAGAGATATATCTATACTCCTCTGTGTGCCTCTCTGTTATATTTCCACTAATTTGATATGATGCTCATCTATAAATTATGTCCAATAATACAATACATTATCGGTGAAAAAATTGTAGGAGCTTCATTAACCAGTTGTTTTCAATTGAATTAAAAGTTTCCGTTAAATTTAATTATAATTATTTTCCCAATCTTTACAGCTTTTCGATCGCCAATTTCAAAACTAATTATTTAATTGTTTTTCAAAATTATACCCATCTAAAATAAAAGAAAAGTGACAAACTATAAATAAAAAGTTTTAGAAGATTAAAAAATTTTTTTTCTAAGGATATTCATCGTCGGTTGAAAATGTTTAAGCCTACGTCATCGTCTGGATGCGTTTACTTATTTCAACGTGTCTATCACTAGGTTTATCCAGTAGGTGATATTAAAACAAATACTGGTTTTGTGTTTTTCTAAACATCCTCCACTTTTTTTTTATCTATGGTTAGTTAAAAATTTGTTGCAACAAACTTTTATTTTACAAAACAATAATAAGATTTACCCTGAACTATTATAAACAATTTATTACCAATCGAGTTGATTTGTAAGATATTCTCTCATATACAGCAGAAATGTTAATAATTTTAGTTTATTTGGGTGAAGTAGGAATTTTGAATTTCAATCACATCATCAAATTTCAACATCTGTGTCATATTTTTTTCCTTAATATAATTCCAACAGCATCTGTACATTAGTATCCTTGTTTCTAAAAATTATTTTTTATCTGCAAAAAAAATTGCTTTTTCCTCAGATAATTAAATTCATTCATAATTTACATCTAAACATGTTTATTAGTACTTTAATTAAAGGTAATTTAGATATTTTGAAAATTGGGTAAAGATATAAAATGTATGTAAAATGTATATTGGGATATAATGTACATGACTATTCCTATAAATATAAGAAGATTTCTGTAAATAAAAAAATGAACTAAAATAAAATAAAAAAAGTCTTTATATTAATTATATAAAATAAAATAAAGTCACATTTATCATAAGTGTTTATGTCTGTACCATAAAACTGTAGTTATGAATATTTTATCTGAATCAAGGAGACGGTTATCTATTTAGAATATTAACTGCTTTAATGTCTGAAATAATAAAAATTAATATTCCTGTCCACCTCTATATTGATTCCTCTATTCATAATCCGCGATTCTAAAAAAAATATTTCTAGCAATTTTCTAAATGAGACCATTAGTTACCCCCCCCCTTGGCAGTGATGTTTTATAGTCTTCAATTTACACTTTATTGAATTCGTTCACGGATTTAGTTATTTCGTGGCTGACAGAAGACTTCTCTAATTATTTTCAACTGTAAAGTTCATCCTAGCCGTTAATCTCTACGCTCACTCACTCGGAAAACAAACTGCCCTTTTAATAAAATTCTATATCTTCACTCTTTAGCCGCTGGAATTCGTAATCTATTGTAGCTATAAAAGATTTATTTCAAATGTAGATTTTTCCCTCTAGGTACTAAATTGAATATTACGATTTATGAACAAATAAAAAAAAATCATAATTATTAAACATATTTATAAATATAATTTTATTGTATCTATTATGTAAAACTTTCCTAATTTCGTTGTAGATTGTTAAGTTATCTTACAAATCAACTAAAATAATGAATATTATTACTAGTGCATGTATATTTTTTGAGTATAATATAATATAATATATATATATATATATATATATATATATATATATATATATATATATATATAATAAAATATAAATAATAATAATATAATATAATAATAATAATATAATAATATATATAATAATAATAATAATAATATATAATAATAATATAATAATATAAATATATAATATATAATATATATATATATATATATATATATATATATATATATATATATATATATATATTTTGAGTATAATATATAATAATCTCTAATAATTTTTAACTTAATAATCCTTTTAACTCCCTTCTTCCTTATTTTTATTTTATTTCTTTATTTTTTATGTCATATAAAAAATGTAAACTAGGATTTTTCTTGTATTTAAGAAAAACCCTGATCGATATCTTATTAACAAATAACCCGGAAAATATAAGGTATGTTTTTTTTTTTCATTTTAACTTAAGAAAATCTTTTTAAAATTAATGTTTCTCCATATTTACCAGTGCTTAAATTAGTGTCTTTGTTCTTCTATTTCGTTTTTTCAGAAAAAATAAATCACCATTATGTAGTGATTCTTTAAATAAGTAAAATGATCCTCGGAAATTGACATTGTAATCAGCCATTTCCTTTCGATTAATGGAGTTATAAACTTTTAACTCAGTCAAATGAAAAAAACAAAACAATAAAAAACTACATGATTAGAATGCAGTGTACAAATATAATTTTAAAAAAAAGGTATGATTGTTTAAAGATATTACACAGTCATTCATCAAGATAGAGAAAAATGTTGTCTTATTTTGAATTTATCAAGTAAAAAAACAAATAAATTGAATATAGATAATGTACATTAATGATAAATAATATATTATCGATAAAACTACTTTTAATGAAGATAGAGAAAAATAAATAGATTTATGTTCAAGATGGAATAGCAAATATAAATGTATTTTTTACCTTTTATTGGTTATATATGTTATTATTTAAGTTTAAATTCAATACATTCATATAAAATTATCTAAACTTTTTAAATACTTGTGATTTTTTACTTTTATTTACGAAAAATACCATCAGAGCCCTTAAAGCAATATACAGTTGTATTTTATATTAATATAATAAATCTCAAGAATTTCATTAACGTTTAATAATGGTCAAGAACTGAATTATTTAAAAATATTAACTGTTAATGTTAATTTTATTTTTAAAAATATGTACTGAATTATATAAAATGTTATAAATAAATAATAATAGGCTTAGCGAACCCGAAGGTTCGATGCCGATACCACCAAATTCCGCCTACACAGACTCGTCCAATGCTCACCATTCAAGCCCAAGCTCCCGAGATCAGCCTTAACGCAATCCTCCCATCTCCGCTTCGGCCTACCTTTCGGACGCCTACCAGTCGGATCAGCAAATACCAACTTTCTCGGAATCCGTTCGTCATCGAGCCCAACAACTTTACTCGCCCATTTGAGTCTCCGCGATGCAATCAGCTCAATTATATTCACAGGATGCAAGTTCCGCAATTCCGCGTTATGCAACCTTCTAAACTCCCCAGTGGCCTCATCTCTCTTTGGACCAAATATTTTACGCAATACTTTATTTTCGAAAACCTTAAGCCGCTGTTCATCCTTTAAAGTAAGCGGCCACGTTTCACATCCGTAAAGAACCGTTGGAAGAATAATAGTTTTATAAATTCTAATCTTTAAGTTTTTAGATAGAAGCCGCGAACTAAGTAACTTAGCAACTGAATAATAACACGCATTTCCCACCTTTAACCGGGACTTTATTTCTTCCTGGATTTCATTTTTTCTAGTTATAATTGAACCTAAATACTTGAATTTCTCTACGTGTTTAAAAGTATGACCTGATACATCAATATCTCCAAGATCGACACCGTTTCTGCTACTAATCATATACTTCGTTTTATCGGTATTTAATTCGAGTCCTATTTCTTTACCGGTTTTTATTAACACACTTGTATTTAGTTGTATGGTTTCCGTGTCTTCACCTAGCAGTACCAGATCATCGGCATACCCCAAAACCGGAATCTTGTCACCCATATTTAAGCCTTTCTCGGTACACATCACCTTTTCTATGACATATTCTAAAGCTATATTAAATAACACAGGTGAAAGAGAGTCACCCTGTTTTAAACCCGATCGCACCTCAAATCTCTCGGAGTAATTATGACCGATTCTAACTTTATGGAATGTTTCCGACAAACACATCTCTACTAGGTTTACTAACTTTCTAGGTATTCCCTGTTCAATCATGATGTTATATAGCTTCTGACGGTCTATTGAATCATAAGCCTTTTTAAAATCGATATAAAGTTGATGGACTACACCGTTGTATTCCAATTTTTTCTCTAATATTTGACGTAGGGAAAATATTTGGTCAATAGTCGAGCGATTCCGCCTAAAACCACATTGGTAATCTCCGATAATTTCCTCAGCGTATTCCGTGATTCGACTAGTTAGAATTGACGAGAATATTTTATAGCATACTGGGAGAAGAGAGATCCCACGATAGTTGTTACAATCCGACCTCGGTCCTTTTTTGTGAATCGGAATAAGTATTGATTCTTTCCATTCCTCGGGCATTTTTTCAGTTTCCCAGATCTTTTTAACTAAAAAATGTATTTTGGAAACGCCCGCTTCTCCACACGCCTTGATTAATTCACTCGTGATATTATCATTTCCTGCGGGCTTATAACGTTTTAATTTTCCTATCGCCATTTCGACTTCCTCTTTACTCGGTGCGTCTATCCATGGTTCAGCGCTCTGATATTCAGAGAGAGGAGATTGATTATTATTTTCCGTATTTAAGATGCCGTCAAAGTGTTGTTTAAATTTATTTGATATCTCAGAAGGATCCGCAATTATATTGTTATTTGCATCTTTAATCGCATTCAATAGAGGTTCAAATCTTTTACGCGATTTGTTTATACCTTTGTACATCTCTCTTACGTCATTTTCGTTTCTGTGTTTTTCTATTTCTATTATTTTGCCTTTAAGATACTCTCTTTTCTTATTTTTTAAGAGTTTTGAAGTTTCATTCTTTACTAACCGAAAATAAGCCACATTATTATCGCTTGGATTATTTAAGGAATTCAGTTTAGCGGTTTTTCTTTTTTCGCACATGTTTTGACAATCCCTGTCGAACCAAGGTTTGTTCTTTTTATTTTCAATTTTTCCAAGACATAAATTACCGACCTCTTTAATATTATCCCTGATCCCTTCCCATAGTTTGTTTACATCTTTGTGTTCCTCGTCTGAAGATTCCAAAGCTTCGAACCGATTTTTTACTTCTATCGCGAATTGTTTTCTAATTTCGAGGTTGTTCAATTTAGCTAAATCAAAATTCTCGGGACGAATATAGTTCGGTGTTCTCTTTTTTGTATTTAGTTTTTGTCGAAGTTTCGCGATTACTAATTCATGATCAGAACCGCATTCTGCACCCCGATACGATCTCACGTTAATTATACCTCGCGCGGATCTCATTACCGCGTATGGGGAGCGTCCCACGGGTGGCGGATGTGGGGATGGTCGGTGGAATTTCCTCGGAAGCTCCTCCCGGCTAAGTCCGATGGACTCGCTGACCAACAATGAGAGCGGCCCCCCAGGCTTGCTGGAGGGTGTGACGTAGGTTCGAACGCCCTACTCACATATTTTAGTTCACAAAATATCACCAAAAGTCATGGATTCCTCTGAGATAAAATGTTATATAAAAATAAAAAAATGTAGTAGAAACTTATAACACTGTTTCAATCCATTAAACAGAAGGCGTGTATAAAATAGATTGCTAAACTTTACACGGTCGAGAATAGATTCATTTTGAGGCTGTTAATTGTTAACAAAGGAATGGAAACTCAAGCCTAGAGTGTAAGAGATAAGAGCGCGCCGTTCTAAAGCGAGCAACTTTCCGATAGCCGCAACACACAACTGCTTTTCGGGTTTAGCCTACACCCAGCCCCGTTTCAACACTCATCTCAACTGAGTTCGTTGCCACATTCCACGCTAAAAAGGTTCGTTTATTTTTTTTTGTTTACACTAGTGACACATTTTATAATTTTTATTATTGTACAGAAGAAAATTTAATGTTTTGAATTTTATTATTTTCACTTTTAAAAAATCTGGTGCGCCCAACACACGACCTTCACTTACCTCGGTTGATAAAATTAATTTACGAGCTATGAGATAAAGATTGAGTTAAAAACATTTTACATAACTATATTCATTAGAATGATCATGTTTCAGATTAAATAATATAACATTGCTATGTATAATAATCACTAAATTGTTTGCCCGATTTCTCACTTTAAAAAAAATTGTTTTCTAAAATCTTCAGCTTTCCAACGGTATATTATACACATATATTACTATTCTTAGGTTTAGAAAATTTACCAAATAATTTTTTTTTCTCTTTTCTTATCTAGTAGGTTATCAAATCCCATTCAAATTGTATATTTAGCCGTTTTTTAAAATAATTACTGATAAAATAAATTAATTTTACTGTTATTATACAATAAATTATTTATTATAAATTAAAATTAATAATTAATTTTATGTATATACGCTCCTTAAATATGAAATTTCAGTTTTATCCAACTCATTTTTTTTCTAGCTACACTTTTCACATAGGGGCACAGACATACACTCTTACAGACCTTTTTAAGGGACTTTATTTTGGACTCAGAGGACAATAAACCGTGTATTTTCTGTAAAAACTCGAATTGAAAAGTTTTCACGATCGCAATTATTTCCCTTACTATATATTTCAAATATAGGTAATGAAAATAAAAAAATAAAAAAGAGTTGTTTTAAAAGATTAAAAAAATTCTTGATTTTACATCGTCATAACAAATCATGAAAATTGAAAAACCTAATCGCTGTATTTTATTTTTAAACCGCTTCTTTTTATAGGGGTAATAACTAGATATTGTTTAGTTTATCTGAGCTGTTTTAATTTAATTTACTTTCCTCTTTATTGCATTATATTAATTTTATTAAAACCTTAAATTTTCCTCAAATGGTTATCACCATTCACTATTCGAAATTCAAATTACATTTTCTGAGCTCGGAAGTATTATACTAATTTATTGTGGTAATGGGCAGATTGCATTTTATTTTTATAGTTTTCTACTCCTTAAACATTTTTTTGCGGAACATTTAACTTGTTCAGATTTCAAATATCCATAGTTTATTCTTTCCTTTATGACATCTTTTGACAATATATGTTAAGGTATTGAGAAAAGTTAAATATTTTAGAAACTATTAGAATTGCACGTCTTTTACCACACAGAAGGGAACTTTTTTTGGGCTGTTGATATAGCATTTCCAAGTCAAATGTAACTTTTTCCATTTCAAATGTAACCTTTTCCAAGTCAAATGTAACCCTTTCCATTTCAAATGTCACCTTTTCCATTTCAAATGTTACCTTTTCCAAGTCAAATGTCACCTTTTCCATTTCAAATGTTACCTTTTCCAAGTCAAATGTCACCTTTTCCATTTCAAATGTTACCTTTTCCAAGTCAAAAGTCGCCTTTTTCTTCACTTATAGCCTTAAATATTCTAAACACATTAATTAATCCCTATATCAATAAAAAACATTAAAATTAAATGCGAGTTAAAATGCGTGGGAGCGATAAAAAAAAACAACTAAAAAAACATAATTATAGGACCCGAAAACACAATTATCAACCCCTATATCAATAAAAAACATAAAAAGTAAATTTCAGTTAAAATAAGCGAGAGCGATAAAAAATACAGCTCGAAAAACGTAATTATAATACCAGAAAACACATTAATTATTCACAAAAACTACCCCTCCCCTCTACAAACTCAAAATCAACATCTATCTTAAAACTAAATAGACGATAATTAATTTTTCTTAATATTAGCTAGTAAAAAACCGAACTTGATATAGGATATCTAAAAAACAAAATAAATAGCGATAGGATATGCCAAAATTATTAAAACAGTCATAATGTTAATTAAACTAATTATTTTTCAATAAATAAATAAATAAAACGGAATATTTAAGGCTAGAAGTGAAGAAAAAGGTGACATTTGACTTGGAAAAGGTAAAATTTGAAATGGAAAAGGTGACATTTGACTTGGAAAAGGTAACATTTGAAATGAAAAAGGTGACATTTGAAATGGAAAGGGTTACATTTGACTTGGAAAAGGTTACATTTAAAATGGAAAAAGTTACATTTGACTTGGAAAAGGTTACAATTGACCTGGAAATGCTATAATTAAAGAATTTGTTGTAAGAAATTTAAATGATACCAATTCATTCGCGTGCTCCAGATTTTACAAATATTGTATATTGATGAGAAAGTAAAAAAAAAAAAAAAAGAACTTAATCACCACCTGCTTAATTTCTGGTTGAATAAAAAATAATTATCATTAACCATAATAGGTTTGAAAGTTTTTTTTGTTTTTTTTTCTCTTTATATCTATATTCACGCCTGCCAGAATGTATCTGACAATCAGCAAATGTGCTGTATAAATAGTGATCAGGCATGGTAGGCATGGGGAAGGAAAATGCCCAGCAGCATCCCTTCCATGGCTCAATTTTATCAGAGGAGGTCCCTCATCTAATTTCTCTTCAGCCTTCTTCTGACTGCTATTGACATGTCGTTAATCAGTCTATTGTCGTGTCCGTTAAGTTTACTGTGAAAACGAGTATAGAGTGTTCGTATATGTTGGTCAACTGTTGGTTGCTGTAAGTCAGTGTGTAGGGTTCTGTTGTTTACGTACCAAGGAGCTGTCGTTATCAGTCTTAAAATTTTGGATTGAAATTATTGCAGTTTTTGTATGTGAGTCTTTTTTTCTGACCCAAAAATCTGTGAAGCGTAAGTCCATATTGGCTTAAGAAGGTATGTGTATGTTGGTTTGAAAGTAAAAATAAAAAAACAATTGTTTACCCTAAAAAAGTATAGCGCTTTAAAATAAATTTTCCAGGTATAATAAAGATTAATGGAGTTTCTGTGTGACGACAGGTGAGGCAGTTTTGTGTGTCGGGGCGGTGAGAATGTTTTTAGTAAGTTTTTGCCTCGAGGAGGGATGCTCATAAGGGGTTTCGTTTTTCATGCGGCAAAAAGAGCTATCAGTTAATACGGTCATAATTACGCCGCCGTGTCGTCACTTCGAACACAATTATGATCATATCAGCCTCTTGGCTTTAATTTCACATTAGTATGAAAAGATTTATTGAGTTTACAGTTACGGATTAAAGATTAAAATAGCGCAACAGAAGAAGTAGACGCACTTAGAGATAGATAGATAGATAACTGTTTTTTATTTTTTTCTTTCAGCACATTACCACAAAAATATAACATAATAAAACATTAATAGAACTATGGTCTTTCAGACCGTCTAGTCCGGAGCCGACCAGTTCAATTTTACAATTTATACAACAGTAACTATACATACATATACAAAACAATACACAATAACAGTAAAACAATCTCACTCTCTGATTCATCTATTTCATTATCAGGCTCAAAACAATAATAATGAACAATTTTATATATATATATATATATATATATATATATATATATATATATATATATATATTAATATATTATAATTTTTAAATATAGTTAAATTCTTTTATAAGTTTATATCTGTAAGGCCATGCTATTTTACAATATTTATACACAGCCATCCAGCTCTGTCTATTAACATAGTTTATTACTTCATCGGTGTTTAAATAATTCTTTCCGAAACACCTTTTCTATTTCTAGGTATTTTCTACTTCTTTTCTATTACAAAGCGAACACATCACGTTGTTATTTGACCAAAATCTATTATAGTTGAAGTATACCAATTCACATCTAACTTTTAATATCCATTTCACCCCATTAAAACTTAATTTGGTATCAAATAAATATTGTTTCCCATAATCAGAGTCTAAATTTTTATATACAAACATTTTTTTTGACACTATAGCCCTTTGTAAACATTTTGATCTATAAATACCTGTCAGAGATTCTCTAAATTGCTGTAAGATTAGAGCCAGAAAATATTTTGTTTGATTACTTCATCATTTATGATATATGGCAGTCTATTGTTTGATAGATTTTTAACTTTATGAATGTAGTTATTTTGTATTTTTAATGTTTCTATGAGCATTGGGACTATTTCTGTTTAGATGTGCAACAGGTATGACGGATTATTGATAGTTGAAAACTTTTTTAGACGTACTTATAATTACTCAATAAATTTTCAATTTTAAACATAACCGTTATTGGAAAGTTTTTTTTCTCTGCAATTGGACAATAAGCGAATGTGCTATAAAAAAAAAAAAAAAAAATCCCTTTCTAGGCTTTAATTTAGCAGATGTCTGTCATTTCCAACATAAATATAAATGCATAATATTAGTGAGTGAAGCTTTCCACTTTAGAGGGATTGAATTCAAGTAATTAGGCCATTTACGTTTACTTATTTATTCTTTACCTATTGTATTTTTAATATAAATTATAGTCCTTACACAAAATAATTAACAAATTAATTGAAAATAATTAATAAATAAATCGAGGAGCGATTAAAATTGAGATCACGCTACACACTCAAGACAACAGTCAACAGCTGGTAAGATTTGCCACTGAGCGAAAAAATAAAGTTATTAGGAAAATAATATACAGAAAAAAAAATGGTTCCAAATAAAATGAGAACAAAAAAAAAAATTGTGTTTGAAGGAGTGACAAGTCTTTCTCACATAACCTCTGTCACCCACAAGCTGTGTTTTTGTAACATCCCTTAGTCGCGCACAACAAACGTCACATCACGTAAAAAAAAAATCTTAATTTAATTCACTTGAAATTATTGTGAAAATCCAGAAGTAGTTGAGGCGTATTTGATTATTTTTTAAAAATATTTTAGATACTTTTTTTATTACTCAGAAGTATAATTTTCATAAACCCATAATTATTGCACATCTAGACAATAAGAAGAACATATATTGTCAATTTAAGATACACAATTTTGAGATGTAGCGATGAATATGGAGGGGTAAGAAACTTTTATACAATAAGAAAATTTTATGTTTATTATCTATTTATACATTTACTTACCTATATATTTCATTTATAGGTAAGTTTAAGTATTGTGATAAAGATTTTTTTATAAATATGCACTATCTTATTTTATTGTTTTTTTTTTTTTTTTGTGAGTTGTTTTATTCATTTTATATATAGAAAACTTTCGACTTAAGAGACAGGATTGTTATAATGTTTTGTGGTTTGGAAGAGCCCGTATGTTCAGATTGGTTATAGAAATTTTATGAGTTTGCTTCAATTTTAAGGGCAAAAAACTGCTGATGGTTATTATCGCCCTCAAATCTTTACAAAAACAAAAGAAAAGCGATTTACCAAAATGATGATAGCAGAAAAAAAAAAAACGACAAAACACTAAAACAAATAAATATTAATACAGTAACATTGACAAATAATAAAGATAAATAAAAGTAAAATAAACGAAATTAATAATAATGGTGAAAAAATAAATAATAATAATAAATAAATAAAAGATAAAATAAAATATGAATACAATAAAAAATAATTAATAATTCGAAAAAAATAAAATAAAATAAAATAAAATTTTTTATATATATATATATAAAGCAAAATAAAATAAAGAATGATAATCATTTAAGAATAAAGAAATACAATTTTTATCCTTTATAAATTTAATGGCACTGTTGATAGTTGCTTCATTATCGCTCAGAGCCATGTCGTGGTACGCCACATTTTTCAATTTCTCTACGAGTTTTTTAGTTATTGATAATTCAGAACGTCCGTAGAGTAATCTAGTCAATGAATCACACGCAGTGAAGATAAGACATTACTTTAATTCGTGAGGATCAGCTGATGCGCTCGATGATAACAGTCATACGTTACATCGTCTCTCAGATTTTTGCTTTTTTCAGTAGGAATTCGCTTGAATTCAGTCTGGAGAACATCACTAGACCTCAGGAATACTACGGCAGTGAATATTGGAGAAATTTCGGTAAGCAAAGTTATAATTTACTTTGTACAATCACGAAAAAGTGAAAGGAGGGTCACTGATCAGCTGATTGCCGCTAGCTCGGCAAGCTCGGGCTTGCTTTTCGTTAACTTATCTTTCTTTTATCTTTAATTCTTATCTCATTATTTATTTATTATTATTATTTTCTTAATCAATGAGATATTTTCACCAAGTCATGTCCTCAAAGTCTGCAAGTAAAAGATATAGATCTGCAGGTTCTAACTCGTCTCCTACAAAACAGAGACCCCGCCGTGAACAAAATAAAAAAATAATTCCACCAGCGACCGCGTCAGCTACCTCATTAGGATCTGAACCACAGCCCAGCACATCATCACAAGGAATAACTGATGAATCCCCGTTTTTTACACCGAATCCATTTGAGATCCTCCAAAATGAAAAAGAAACCATGGAATCTTCTCCTATACCCAGGGAACCACTACCACCACCAATATTTGTTAAAAATATTAAAAATTTTAAACTGATGTGTGCGCATTTAAACAAAGTAACTGATCCTAATAGTTATTATTGTATAAGTAGAACCAATGATACTAAAATATCTCCGACTACTGCTGAAACCTACAGAAAGATTGTAAAATATCTGACTGAGACCAAAGCTGACTTTCATACTTATCAGCTGCGCCAGGAGAGAGCATTAAGGGTCGTAATCAGAAACCTACATTCCTCAACACCCGTTGAAGCTATCAAAGAAGAACTGACAGAATTAGGATTCCAAGTGAGGCAAGTCACCAACGTTCTAAAAGATAAAAGTCCACTGCCTCTATTCTTTGTGGACTTGGAACCATCAGCAGGAGTCGAAAAAATCTATGACCTCAGTAGACTGTACTATACCCGTGTAAAAGTTAAAAAACCTTACACAAAGAGGGAAATAGTTTCAGTGTCATAACTGTCAGGCATATGGTCATACCAAAAGTTATTGCCATCACATACCACGCTGTGTGAAATGCGGTGAACAGCATAAAACAGAAGAATGTACAAGGTCAAGAGCTACACCCGCTGTATGTGCTCTGTGCCTCAAGGATCACCCGGCTAACTACAAGGGATGTGAAATCTACAAGAAACTCAGAACCAGATACCAAAAACCTCAGGATCCGAATGAAACAGCTGTACCAACCAGAAGCAGAAGAGAACCATCTAAACTTGTAAATTCAAACGTATCATTTGCCCACTTGCTTGGAGGTGGAAACCAGAATCATGAAGTCGAGGCACTGCCGGAACAACTTTTTCCTCAACTTTCTCAATCTATTGTACAACAATCTATCCCTCAAAGTTTACCTAATCTTCAAAAAACTCCTCAACATCAAATTTCTCATATCCCTCCACCATCAAACGTCACAGATCTTACCAGTCTAATGACATCGTTCATCTCCGAAATCAAATCTCTTGTTATGCCGCTTATATCACTCCTTACAAATCTAGTATCAAATCTAATCCCTGCCTTGAAAAATCCTTAAATGAATTCACTTAACTCCTTATCCATTCTCCTTTGGAATGCGGATGGTGTTAGAAATCATACTGACGAACTGACAGCGTTGTTGCAAGACAAAACAATCGATGTTGCACTTATAACTGAAACAAGACTAACGACTAAACAGTACTTCAAAATACCGCAATACATGACATACCGTACTGACCACCCAGACGGCAAAGCCCATGCCGGTTCTGCTATCATTGTCCACCAATCCCTCTCTCATCATTTACTCCCACTTCCCACCTATGATTTCCTACAAGCCACAGCCATAGTAATCAAGACTTTTTCCTTTCCGGTAACCCTCACATCTGCATACTGTCCTCCTAAACATTCCATTTCCAATTCCGAATTTGTATCCTTCCTGGATTCCTTAGGAAATCGTTTCATTCTGGGTGCAGACTTAAACGCCAAGCATCAGCAGTGGGGTTCCAGAACCACGAACTCTCGGGGACGAAATTTGCAGTCTGCACTCAACTCCCGAAATTTTAATATCCTGCCTCCTGACTCCCCCACCTACTGGCCAACCGATCCTAACCGCAATCCTGACATCCTCGACTTCTTTATCCACAGCGGATTAGGCTCCCTCAACTTTTCTGTAACTCGCCTTGATGAACTATCCTCAGACCATAGTCCACTGATCCTAAAAGTATCTCTCACTCCAATTCCAAAACCCATTCCACCATCATTCATCCGAGGCCCTGTCAACTGGAACCTTTTCCGCCAAATCCTGACCGATAATATTGACCTCAGAGTAACCCTCAAAACCCCAGATGACCTAGATAATTCCGTCTATTCCTTTACCACCGCCATCCAACAAGCTGTCTGGACTGCCTCCTCTCCTAAACACCCCAATATAAATCCTCACCAAAATCATTTTCCACAACATATTATAGACCTCATCCATACCAAACGCCGAGCAAGATCATTATGGCAGCGCACCCGACACCCAACAGATCGCCGCTCCTATAACTTCTATTGTAGACAATTGAAGAGGGAGTTGGCGACCTTCCGTTCCCAGTCCTTTAATCCCTACCTCTCCTCTCTGTCAGCTCGTGATAATTCCCTGTGGAATGTCACGAAAAAGATCCTAAAATACCATCAAGTTTCCCATCCTCTCCGACGTGGTGATGACTCCTGGGCTGCGTCTGATGAAGATAAAGCCGAGGAATTCGCCACACACCTCTCCAAAGTTTTCACTCCTCACCCGGAATCCCACGCCAATCACACCGCAACAGTGCAAGACTTTCTTATGTCACCAATTCCACTTTCCCTACCTCCTAAAGCTATTAATCCCTCTGAGGTCAAATATCTTCTCCAAAAACTTACCCTCCGTAAATCTCCTGGATACGATCTCCTTACTCCCCAGATCCTCCGACAACTTCCGCAGAAAGCTATTATATTCCTTACTTATATTTACAACTGCATCCTACGCACCACCTATTTTCCTCTGTTATGGAAACATTCCACTATCATTCTTTTTCTAAAACCAGGCAAACCTTCCAACAACACTTCATCCTACAGGCCTATTAGTCTACTCCCCATCCTCTCAAAAATCTTCGAAAGGCTTCTTCTTAAACGTATCCTACCCATATTAGAATCTCAAAATCTTCCTTCCCATCAGTTTGGATTCCGTCCTCAGCATTCCACAGTTCAACAGGGGCTCCGAGTTGTAGACCATATTTCCTCAGCTCTTGAATGCAAAGAGTATTGTTCTGGTGCGTTTCTGGACATTGCGCAAGCTTTTGACCGGGTATGGCACACTGGATTACTCTTCAAGCTGAAAACCCATTTACCCCAGTCTCTATACCTCATTCTCCGATCCTATCTCTCAAACCGTTCCTTCCGCGTTCGCTGTGGTGTAGAATTTTCTAACCTTTATCCCGTTGAGGCCGGTGTTCCTCAAGGCAGCGTCTTGGGACCCGTCCTCTACATCCTTTACACTGCTGATATTCCTACACATACTGATACCTTTCTGGCAACTTTTGCAGACGACACCGCCATCCTATCATCCAGTTCCAATCCTGAAACAGCATCCTTAAACCTGCAAAGACACCTTTCTCTTATCGAAGACTGGTGTAATGCTTGGCGCATGAAGGTGAACGAAGCCAAATGCAAACACGTAACCTTCACTCTTCGACGAAATTCCTGTCCGCCAGTTTACTTCAATTCCATTCCAATTCCTCCTTCAGATACAGTCCGGTATCTTGGCTTACTATTAGACAAAAGATTGACTTGGAACCCACATACAAGACTTAAAAGACAAGAACTCAACCGACGATTCGGACAGTTATACCGACTACTCAACAGAAAATCTGAACTTACAGTTGACAACAAATTATTAATCTACAGGACAATACTGAAGCCCATCTGGACCTACGGACTTGAACTGTGGGGGACAGCTAAACGTACTAACATCAAACGCATTCAATCCTTTCAATCCAAAGTCCTCCGTACAATAGTAAATGCTCCTTATTATGTTTCCAACAATACCTTGCACCACGACCTTAATGTTCCTTTTATTTCAGACCTGATTCCATCCAAATTTTCCAAATTCCACCAGAATCTCATTCATCATCCTAATCCTCTAGCTCAATCCCTATCCAGCCCCACCCATCCATACAACCCACCTAGAAGGTTGAAACGGCAGTGGCCTCGTGACCTCTTATAACATGTATTTTGGAGTTCTAGCATTGGCTAGATTCTCCACTCACGTGCTGTATGCTTGTGAATTGTATATAGGTATGAGTGACTATTGTATATATTTTTATTGATTTTATTTTGTATATATGTATATTTTATTATTATTATTATATAAATTTATAGTTTTGTATATATCGTGTGAATGTAGTATGAATGTTGTACTTTATCACTATTAAAAATGTCCTGAATTGGACAGATTGTAATATTGCTCAATAAATAAAAAAAAAAAAAAAAAAAAAAAAAAAAACTTTAATTCGTATAAAATACATGTACAGCATATATAATGTGCTGAGGATTTTTCGGAGACTACATACGTACATTCCCCAGGTCTTTTTGTACGAGTTTGATACAGGCAATGTTATAACAAGTGATTAGTATTAAAGGGAGGAATAGATGTAGGAAAGGATAGATGGGGAGATGAACGAAGACGACAGAGAGAGGTCAAAGGAAGTGCTATGGACCAACCTAGGTATTGGCATATCCTGCCCTAAGTACAAGTGAGAGTTCTTTTGCCGGTTTCAGTAGATCCTAAGTTTGAGGCTTTTGGAGCTAGCCTTTTCTTATAAAACTATAAATATTTTAGTATACAAAGGACACTTAAATATTTTAAAGTTTAAGGACATTTTGATTCAGCATTGCCATACTTCATGATTCAATCCCAATCTATAACTGTATGTTAAGTTTTTTATTACTTTAGCATTTATTGTTAAAACAGCTTAAAAAAAATCTGGTGTTGGCAACACACGACTTTCACTTACCTCCGTTTTAAAAATCTATTAAAGAATTTTTAAATACAGTTAGGGTAAAAATTAGAAAAACTATTAAAGAATAAATTAAATTGAATTTCTGTAGAAACATGTGTTTTATTTTAAAAATCTATTATATTATTATCTAAAATAATCAGTTAGCTTTATCGGCTTTTCCTCATTCTCAATTAATTGCTTGTGTATGAGATAATATTTTTCCTAAAATTTTTAGGTTTCCAACAGTATATCATACATGTATATTACTGTTCTATTTAAAAACAAAAAAATGCATTAAAAAATATGTTTTCAGTTTTCTCCTTTAGTTGTATTTTAAATTCGCACAACTTAAATATGTAGCTGTTATTTATCAATGCTAACAAGATAATATGGTTATTTTTATATAATCAACAAAATGAAAGGTACTTTAGAGGAAGAAAATTTAAAATATCGGCATTTGAGCCCTGTCAGACCATTTTAAGCAGAATGAAACCTACATGATATTAAAGCACATTACATTTTACATCGATATAGCGAGTTTAATCAAAATCATCAGAACCGTTTTCGAGAAAATCGAAAAAGGTGCAATATGCCTGGTATAAAGTGGCTGTTCTGTTTAGCCGATTTTGATGAAAAAGTTTTTGTAACAACTCGGGCGTATAGTTGTCTTAAATATGAAATTTCAGTATCGTTGGACTTTTCGTTTCCGCCCGGGATTTACCACACACACACACACAGACTTTTTTGCGGGACTTGGTTATTTAGACTCAGGAGACCCTAAAACGTGTATTTCCGTTGAAAACTGGAATACGAAAATTTTCATGATCACAATACTTTCCCTTACTATATATAGTAATTGAAAGTAAAAAGAAATATTGTAATCCAGAAATTGTGAGTTTCGATATATTATGAATCACGGAATAATAGTCAGAAAATACGTTATTACATTTGTCCTAGCGCTGATTACAACTTGGAAAGGTTGACCTAATTGCTACCATATATCAAGGCTAAGCAAGTTTTAGAATCGAACATAAAATAATGATTAAGCAAAAAAAGCTACGTTTAATCAATATTTTTAATCATGAGGGAAACTCATGTGAAAAATATAAATTACAGGACACTGGAGCCTTGATAATGTCCTGTAATTAATTGACTAAAAATAAACATTTATCTTCGTAATTGGGTTTCCTCGGAAAGTACATATAATCGGTAATTGTACTAAAAATTTTAAATTAACTTTTTATAAATAATTGAATGAGATCCATGACAAAAATGAAATTAATTTTAGTGAAAATTTAAACTTGTTATGTATAGCTGATTAAACTAAACGGGAGACGAATTCGAATACAATAATTTAAAATGCCGGTTGTTAAAATGTAATTTAAATTATATAAAGGGAGTCTACTAAACCATCGAATACCTCTCGTATCGAATCCTTACAATCCAAAATCCTCAATGCTTCTTATTTTATCACAAACACATGAAGACACTCATTCATGAAGACCTTAATATTCCATATGTTGCTGCCCGAACCAGGTACCATTCCTTCCATGAAAAACTCCATTCCCACTACAATCTAGTAGTTTCAATCCTTGCTTCCTCTTCAATCCCTGATAATCCTCCGAGGCGTCTGAAAAGAAGATGGCCACGGGACCTTCTAGTTTAGAATATTTTTAGAGTGCTGCCACTGGGTAGTGTCTCTACATGTATTTCATGACAGTTTTATATATTACTATCACATTTACCTGATGTATTTTTATTTAATACAGTTGTAAATATCAATAAATATGTTTTTAAAAAATATTTATATATATATATCAGGATTGAAGGAAAAATGCATTATAAAATTGGAATCCTTTCACCCTGACTGATTTTTTGTAAATAGTTCTCTCTCTTTTTCTTCATTTATATAGCGATTTTTTACCGAAACTGGAAATAGTTTATTAAACTATAAGAATACTATAAACAAATATAAGTAAGTAGTAACTAAATTACATACAACCGAACCTTTTCACGGTTTAAATTTAAAATTTAATATTTTTATGTATCTTTTTTCAACTATCATTTTTGTATAACGATCAGACGAGAAACCTATTTATAAGTTTAAACACTCTAATATATAAAATGAATAAAACAACTCATAAAAAAATAGTAACACTACTCAATTAAAGTTATGGAATCCCAGCCAAAAGAGCTTTCATGTCGAAAAAAATCTTGACCAATAGTTAAAGGTATTTAATAAACCAAAGAAGACTTCGTTCAAATTCATTTACTGGAAAAAAGTAAATCTATTAATAATATATCGGATATATTATTAATAATGACAAACGAGCCTAAGGAGACTGATGGCCCAGCGGGGATTACCAATTTTTCAAACTGGGCCAGTTGTGACGGCTATAATTTTTGCCGGTTGCAAACAAATGATCCGTCCCCGGACAGCCAGCGGACTCCCTTCTCATTAATAACGGCTAATTGGCCTCGAAGACACGTCTCTTGGGATAAATGGACTGTCTCCTCCAGGGTCTTTTGATCTGGAGGAACAGGAGATTAAAGGAGATGGTCCAGGCACTAGGGTTCTGAAGGTACCTGATTGTCCGCTACTGGGCTATACACTTCCAGGGTTGGTATTTTAGCTCTGAATTGCGTGGAAAATTGGTGTTTGAATCCTGCCTATTATGTACTAATATAAAAATTATTGCTCAAAATTACATCCCTTTAGAATCAAAACATTTTTTACTGAGGTTGTATAGTCGACTGCAGAAACTATTATAGGTGGAAATAATCAGGAGTCAGTCTTTTTTTAAATGTTAAATATTTTAATTATGCCGACGTTTCGCCTCAAACTTGTGAGCCATCATCAGGGCATTACTGAGCCATTTCCAAGCATAAACTGAAGTTTATGATAATTATTAAAGCTTATAAAAAGTTTATAGTTGGACATGGCTCAGTAATGCCCTGAGACGCCTCATTTAAATATTTAAAAAAAGACTAACTCCCGATTATTTTCACCTACAATAATTATTATCAAATTAATTGTTTGCTTATTCATTAATTCAGCTTCAAGCCACCATTTTTTAATTAAAACAAGATTTATATTACATTTCTATATTAGTTTAACAAACCAAAACGTTCTACCTCATTACAAATTTATAAAAATTATAAATTATCTATTCAAACTATTAATTCAGAAAATTGACTTCTTCGCCTCAAATTGACCACATTTCTTCGTCTGCCAGAAAATAAATAATACTTTTTTTAAAAAAGGATGAAAGAAAAGGGTGCTTTATAAGTAAGTAGCTTCCACAACTGGATTTGAAATAAACTGAATTATGACCTGGGATAAAGGAAAGTGGTTGAAAAGCATCTGTCTACTGCCTCAGCGTCTCCAGGTAAAAGATAGATTTGGTATTAGAATATTTTTTTCTTTAAAGTACCTTAAATGTGATATATTCAAGACAATTAAACACTTTTTGACGTCGGCATTGGACATAGCTCAGTAATGCCCTGATGATGGCTCACAAGCTTGAGCCGAAACGTCGGCAAAATTTAAAAAAAGACTGACTCCGTATTATTTCCACCGATAAAAACTTTTTTAACTTTCACTTACTATATATAGTAGAAAGTATTGCGATCGTGAAAATTTTCGAATTCCAGTTTTCAACGGAAATACACATTTTAGGATCCCCTGAGTCCAAATAAGTCCCGCAAAAAGGTCTGTCTGTGTGTGTATGGTAAGTCCAGCACGAAAACTAAAACTCCTATGAAACTGAAATTTCATATTTAAGACAAATATACGCCCGAGACGTTACAAAATCTTTTTCATCAAAATAAGCTTACCAGAAGAGCCACTTTATACCTTGAATTTCGCACATTTTTTTCGATTTTCTCAAAAACGGTTCCGACGATTTTGATTAAACTCATTATATCGATGTAAAATTTAATGAGCTTTAATATCATTTAGGTTTCATTCGGATTAAAGTGGTCTGACAGGGCTTAAATGCCAATATTTTAAATTTTCTTCCTCTAAAGTACCATTAATTTTGTTGATTCTATAAAAACAACTATATTATCTTGTTTCCACTGATGAGAAACAGGTAAATATATAAATTGAATGAATTCTATACCTAACTAAAGGAGGAAACAGAAAAAAACATTCTTTTATGCAATTTTTCGTTTTTGAACATAAGAACAGTAATATACATATATTATACACCGTTGGAAAGCTAGAGATTTTAGAAAAAATATGATCTCATACGCAAGCATTTAAAAGTTAATAGAGAGTGACAAAAAGCCGCTAAAACTAAGTAATTTTTTTAGGTAATAATTGTTTCTATAGATATTTAATTTAATTTATTTTTTAATGGTTTCACTCATATTTGAAAATTCTCTAATCGATTTTAAAAACGGAGGTAAGTGACAGTCGTGTGCTGCCCCACCAGATTTTTTATTTTTATGTATACTAATAATAATTAGTACAGCATTATTAAAAAATATTGTTGTTTCACCATTGTTCCTCTCCCACCTTAATATCCACTTCAGTCTAATATACATTTATTTTAAAAAGAAATTCTTTCACATTTTCCTCGTTTTAATGAATCCAAGCACAATTATTCTCTTCATTAACTAATGACCTTTATTCCCTCTTAGTCCTGAAATGGCTATATTCCTAATTGTTTCCTCTTAAACACCCTTATTTTTCTTTTTTTAATCTTATAAAAGTTAGTCTAAAATTGGAATTTTACATTAATTAAAAAAATGAGAAAAATCGTGACAAGAATATATATTTTATAATAATAATAGGCTTCCCAAACCCGAGGGTTCGATGCCGATACCACCAAACTTCGCCTGCACATACTCGTCCAATGTTCACCGGTCAAGCCCAAGCCCCCGAGATCAGCCTTAATGCAATCCTCCCATCGACGCATCGGCCTACCTTTCGGACGCCTGCCAGTCGGTTCAGCGAATACCAACTTTCTCGGAATCCGTTCCTCACCGAGCCCAACAACTTTACGCGCCCATTTGAGTCTCCGCGATGCTATCAACTCAATTATATTCACAGTGTTCAAACTCCGCAACTCCGCGTTGTGCAACCTTCTAAACTCCCCAGTGGCCTCACCTCTCTTCGGACCAAATATTTTACGCAGTACCTTATTTTCGAAAACCTTAAGCCGTTGTTCATCCTTCAAAGTAAGCGGCCACGTTTCACATCAGTAAAGAACCGTTGGAAGAATAATAGTTTTATAAATTCTAATCTTTAAGTTTTTAGATAGAAGCCGCGAACTAAGTAACTTAGCAACTGAATAATAACACGCATTTCCCACCTTTAACCGGGACTTTATTTCTTCCTGGATTTCATTTTTTCTAGTTATAATTGAACCTAAATACTTGAATTTCTCTACGTGTTCAAAAGTATGTCCTGAAATATTAATTTCATCAAGATCGCCACCATTTCTGCTACTAATCATATATTTCGTCTTATCGGCATTTAATTCGAGACCTAATATATATTTTATAAAGAACATAAATAAAAGTGTGTGGTATATAATAATAATAATAATAATAACTCTTTATTTATTCTGGGACAAGTCCCTTCAGAATAACATAACAGGAAAAAAAAAAGGTGGACTTAAGACTAGAGTCTTAGAGTAAAATGACTAAAAAACAGAAAAGAATTTAACTAATAACATGAACTAATAAAATAACTGAAAAGCTAAATTGTAATAAAAATGTACAAACCAGAAAAATAAAAGTATGTTAACATGAGAAACAAAAAATTATATAAAAAAAAAAAAATTTAATCAGATAAAAGAAATATATATACATATATATATATAAACACACACACACACACACACACGTATATATATCCATATATACACACACACATACACACACCAGCATATGCATGTATGCACACAGTTTTTTAAAAACAAAGGAAATTACTATTCTTCTTTAAACATATTTATAATTTGATCTTGCAACTTTGAAAAGATAATGATTTCAAATATTCTCTGTTGAATTTACCGTTGAAGATGATAATTAAATAAGTAAATCTGTTCTATTATTTATTAGTTAATTATTCTTGAAATTAGCATCTACTTGGGATTATTTAGAAATTGGATTGATAGGAAATGGCTAAATAGACAGGATTTGAATGTGGAGAGAGATTGGGAGTCACGGATATTAGGGGGAATGGAGTTCCATAGGGAGGCGGATCGTATTAAGAAAGATCTATCGAAAGCTGCGGATCGATGGGACGTTATATACAGATCTGAAGGCCGTGAGCGGGTGTAACGGGAACGAACGGAGGATTTGAATATAAGGAGATCTGAGATGTAAAACGGACACCGGGATTGGATAACTTGGTAGAGGAAGGATATACGGTATTATGTTCCATTTTTAGTTCCAAGACTTTAACATAGGTTATTTTCTGTATCTTTATTATCCTATATTTATATTCTGATAAATTAAAGTATGTAGTTTTTTTGCTTATATTTGCCAGAGAAATGTTTTTGTTTTTTTTAAATAATATTCATTACTTTTCAAGTTATATACTTTATCCATTATACCACAATAGAACATTTCATATTCTTAATATCTTTATGTTTGGAAATATATTATAAAAATAAATTCAAAATAAATAAATAATATAAAATTAATAGAAATATATTTAATTTCGTTGGAAACATATGTTTAGATAACAATATTAAATTGTTACGTACAATAATCAGACAAGTTTATGCCTTATTCATCACGTTACTCTGCCTGCCAGAGCTTTCTATATAAGATAAAATATTTCTTATAATCTTCAGCTTTCCAACGGTATATAATACATCAATGTCACTAATTTTGCGTTCGGAAAAAGGAAATTTACCAAACAAAAATACTGTCTGCTCTTTTCTCCTTTATTTGTTCATAAAATTATTTTATCTTGTATATTAAGCCGTTTTTTATCAATGCTAAAAATATTAAATGTTTAATTTTTTTTTAGTCTATAAAATTTAACCTGCTTCAGAGTAAAAAAATCTGGCGCGGGCAATACACGACTTTCACTTACCTCCATTGTTAAAATCAATTAAAAATTTTCAAATACAGTTAGTGATAAAAATTAGTGAACTATTAAAGAATTAATTCGATTGAATTTCTATAGAAACGTGTGTGTTATTAAAAACTCTATTATATTGTTATCTAAAACAATCAGTTAGTTTTATCGCCTTTTTTTCAATCTTATTAACTTTTACTAGCTTGTGTATTTTTTCTAAAATCTTTCTCTTTCCAACGGTATATTATACGTCTATATTACTGTTCTTATGTTCAAAAACAAAAAATTGCAAAATAAAAAATATTTTTTCAGTTTTCTCCTTTAGTTGTTTATTAAATTCGCTCAACTTGCATATTTAGCTGTAAATTATCAATGATTACATGACAATATAGTTATTCTTATAGAATCTACAAAATTAAAGGTACATTAGAGGAAGGTACATTGAAATATCGGCATTTAAGCCCTGTCAGACCATTTTAATCAGAATGAAACCTACATGACGTTTAAGCCTATTAAATTTTACATCGACACAGTGATTTTAATCAAAATCGTCCAAACCGTTTTCGAGAAAATCAAAAAAATATGAAAAATGCATGGCATAAAGTGGCTCTTCTGGTAATCTCATTTTGATGAAAAAGGTTTTGTAACGTCTCGGGCGTATATATGTCTTAAATATGCAATTTCAGTTTCATAGCACTTACCGGTTCCGCCCGGGAATTACCACACACAGACCATTTTTCGGGACTTGGTTATTTGGTCTATTTCCGTTGAAAACTGGAATTCGAAAATTTTCACGATCGCAATACTATCCCTTACAATATATAGTAAGTGCAAGTAAAAATATACCCTTTTAAGCCTGACAAGCTATTTAAACCCGAAATAATACCACATAAGTATATTAATAAATATAAGTATATTACATTTTACATCGATATAGCGAGTTTAACAAAATCGTTAAAGTTGTTGGTGACACAATCGTGAGTGATATGGAGTGGCTCTTCTGATTGGCCGATTTTTATGACAAAGTCGTTGTAAAATCTCAGGCAACTAAACTATGTAATTTCAGTTTCAATAAACTAAGTGTTTTTAAGCTGCTAGACTTACGAAATACACACATACAAAGACACAAACGCACAGACCTCTTTGCAGAAATCTCTCCTTTTACTCAATGAAATCTAAAACGTGTATTTCCAGTGAAAAGTCCAATGTAATCTAGCAAAACTTTCCCTTATACGCTAAACGTATAAAACCCTGTACCACTCCAACCCTCAAGGGTCTTGGGATCAGTACATATAACGATTCGTACTGTTTCCAGGCCAACGGAATTCGTTCAACAGTTAGACAACCGAGCTCTTTGCTTCTTCTAAGTTAAAATTTTCGGTTCTAAACCAAGAAAACCACTTACGGACCATGCTTTCTCCTAAGGCATAGTTTCAGTAGAGTCTGTAATTTTAATTCCAAAATTAAAAGAAATTATTAGACTACAATTTTTTAACATATATTTTTTTAAGTAAGTGTAGTGTTCGGCATGCTCAAGCACCTTCCTGTCATTTCAGTATTTTATGAATGAATGAATGAAAAAGTAATTTTTATTCTGTGGCATTTCGTCCCGTAAGAATAATATACAATGTTCAGAGAATGTCTAATTTTTCTGGCTTCTTTTATAATTATTTAGTCAAGTAAATTATAGAATAGAAAAATAATTTTAATTCTGGGACTGGATCCCATGAGAACAATATGATATGCACAATTAATATATACAATGTGTCTGGCCACAAGACCAAAGGATTATAATTAATTCTTATTAAAAATAAACAAATGAGTAAAATAATTAAATAACTTCTGATGGACTGATGTGTTGAACAAAACTAAGCATTGAAACTAATTCATAATAGTTGATCCATATAAAAATATGAACAATATATAATACATTTTCTTATTGAATATATATTTGATTTGAAATATCAGGCCAGTTTAGCGTCGTATATCAGGTTAATATGAATAAAAGATATAAAAAAAAAAACAGATAACATCAAATGAGTTTTGTACAGTATTATCAGAGTCTAGGCTTAGTACATATGTGCGGAAGATTGATTTTTGATGAGGTGGTTAAATAATTAGTGTTCGAATGTGGTTAGGGATGACACATTTCGGAGGGAGATGCGTAAAGAGTTCCAAAGTATTGTATAAGTAATTCAAGGGAGACGCATGTCAAGATGGATTTTCTTTTTTTTTTTCTTTTTTTTTTAATGAAATATTTAATATTGAATTTATTTCCCCATAATAAATAAATCCCCCGGACGCTATTTTTCAATAGCTCTAATGTGGACCCGAAGAATTTGGGATGCAGCAGTTATTTTTATTCACGAATAATACTCATGTGCCATAAACGTTAATAGCGAGAGCAGTTTAAAAAAAAAATCGTTTGAATTTCGCAACAGAATCGAGAACTTATTGCTTATATAATGGAAAATGTTTTATTCAAGATAAAAACATGGCATCTGTTTGTGGATGCATTCGACGCATTGTCTTGACAGCTACTGTATAAAACAACAACTTAACCCCTCCATTCAAGTCTTAGTGTAGTTTCATATTCTTGATCGATTTCGACTACCATTGAAAATAAATAGTACATATTATGTTTATTTTTCACAACTCTTAAGTAATAGATTTTGAAATGATATAGTAACAATGAATTATGGGATACAAGCCAAAGTAAGAAAACAAACTCCGTGATACCTCTTGTAAATCTAGGCAATTTCCACTTCTTTACCACTGAGATCTCTAGTCCATTCACATAATATTTTTCCATCTCAGTATTCCTCACCAAGCAACCAATTCATGTACTTAAGATTATACGCCAAGGCGCCCGTGGCTAACGCGCTAGTCTCTCACGCTAAAGGTTGTGAGTTCAAATCCCAGTCCCAGAAAGACATTTTCAAGAATTTAATAAATGGGGATTCACTCACATCCTCTCTCCCCGGTACGTGAGATCCGTCAGCCAAATGGTGGCCACTCACAAAATTAGGCGTCTATTTTTGTTTTTCACTCCCTGATAACTCGACCCTATATAATTTTTTTTTTATTATTTATTTGATAAGTATTATACAAATGCCTTTAGGCATATATTGTAACACTGATGACCATTACGAAAAACCTCCTTCAGGATTCTTATGAATTCGTGAGCGAAGAAACCTCCCAGTGAAGGCACTCCTTGGCGTGGAAGATCTGCTAAAGAAGTGGGTCTCTGCTCCAGAGGCGTTTCAGTCTCCTTGGTGGGTTTAGTGGTAGTGTATCAGTCAGTAATGTTTGTACCAGTATGTTTGGATGTCCAGCGAGTGCGTCGTGAAAATGTATGTAATATTTTTTAATGTTACAAACATTTTCATGTTTCATCCTATATAATACACCGAGAAACGTAAGTGTAATCTCCGAGGAGCGAGGCCAAGGGCCTACACGCCCTGTCGCGCCACTGGAAGAAAAAGAGAAGATTGTAATTAAAGACGGCATTTCTCCTTTACTTGACAGAACCACGTTTCTTTTATTGGTGGAAGATTAATCAGTATTTCTTTCGTTTCGTTTCGTTTAACTTAAAAGTATCTTTTAACTATAGGTTAAAAATACCAGTGGATATAATAATGAATCGCGATTTTCAAAATTTTTCAATTATATTTTTTCATCATAAATAAAAGTATTGGAGTCCTCTGAGCTCAAATAACCGCGCAAATAGTGTGTTACAAAATCCTGATTTTCGAAAAATTTCTTCCTTTAACGAGCCTTTAATTTTTACTTAAAATAATTCACCAACTCAGGCTTTTAAGAGTAACATTTCATCTATTCACACAAAAATATCATCAATGCTCCAAGACTTGCAGCTTCCTACAATCAAACAACTTGTCCATTCACAAACAGCTTCTTACTTCAGTAAAAATCCAGTCTCCAAAAACCCATTAATAAAAGAAATCAGTAATTACAATAAATTTTCACTAAAACGATATACCTATAAGAGAACAAAACATGTATTATTAAATTAACTTACTTTCTTATGTTATAAATTTCTAAATTTTATAATTTTCAATCATATTATGTATTTTCTATTAATTTTTGTATTTTCAATTATTTCATGTATTTTCAACTATTTTATGTATTTTCATTTATTTTATGTATCTTCAAATATTTTATGTATTCTCAATTATTTTATGTGTAGTTTTTATGCGTAGGTTTTTTGTATAATTTTTCCTACATTTGCAATAACCTCAATTTTATTTCACCATATGTTTGCCATTTAGGCAAAAGTACTATAATAAAAAATAAAAAAATATTTTCTGATTGTAAGGATGACTCATCCAAAATCATTGTTAACATTTTGTCAAAATGTAAATATGTGAATAAAGTTTATTTATTTATTTTTTTATCTATTCAAAAAATATGAAATATTTATCATATGGTAACTTTTTTTCTGACTAAATATTTATATTAATATAACAACAGTAGTATTGGTGCAATGTGTCAAACTTTTATGTAACATGCAAATTATTAGAAAGTGGTGAAAAAGGCATAAACCTAAGTCATTGTTGTATATATAATAGTATTTATTGGAATATTATTCAATCTGAAATAAATTTTCCTATACAAATGCATATAACCTCTCAAGCATGCCTGAAATTAAATTCACTGGTTGTTTGTTTTATTTTATTTAACGTCACTTTATGCTACTATGGCTAATCAGACGATGATACAGTGGGAGTCCTAAATTTTGCCTATCCAGGTTTAATTAGGATAGGGATCTTTAACGAGTACCTGACATCGCACAGGCTCGATATCACCTTTTGACGTCCCCTCCGAAGAACGACATGACTAAGTATTTTTATTCCCATTTTAAAAATCCTAGGACCATCTGCGGGTTTTAACCCATGACATTTGGCATAAAGGGCTGTTATGCTTGCCACCCTGCTACAGGGGATCCCGAAAAAAATTCACTGGTTCTTAGTAGACATGATAACAGAAATAATTATTTGAGATTGTTTTTATTGAATAAAAATAAGCTATTGTATCTGTGAATCCATGATTATTAATTTAAATTTCGTTCTTATATTTCCTTTAGTATTTTTTTTCTTTCTGACTCTAATTTGAGGTAATTAAATCGCTATAATCTAATACTTTACTATAAATTTGAGGTAATTAAATCGCTATAATCTAATACTTTACTATAAATTTGAGGTAATTAAATCGCTATATTAAATCTAATACTTTACTATAAATTTGTCGAATGATTTTGACTGTTCTCAAGGATAAATGTTAAAACACGTCTCACGCCGTGTAGTGAAAGTGATACACTGAGATTTGTCTTGGTTAGCACCGGATTCCCAAAGTTTCATGGAGTTTTGTCAAGCGTTGTTAAGTTTACCAGACGTGTTTAGGATTTCGATGCCTTGTTAGAATTGTTGTGTCTTTCGCCTTAAGAGCTATAGAGCTGTTTGGCATGTAGCTTATGCCTATGCATGTAGTATAGTAGAGAAGTTGATACCGACCCTTGAGGTACTCCTGTTAATGTCAAGGATTGAATTAAATAACGCAATAACAATAGTTAAACTATTCCGTTGTTGCGAAGTGCCTCTCCTAAACTTGACTAAGCGATAAATGCTTTTGCTGTTGAACACAATGGCTATTATTACAGGCTGTTAGACCAGATTACGCGGTTATGTCCACCGTCCTTATTCACCATTGTAAGCCAAAACTTTCTCATTGCTCGTAATACTATAAACTATTTTACTTAATTCACTTTTACCATATATTATTATTATATATTTTTTGACGTTCCATATAATGCGATATAAGTTTTTTTTTTTTTTTTTTTTTTTTACAACAATTTTTATTAAGTAATTTTACAATCTGTCCTAATTTGGACATTGACATTATTGGTGTAATGCAACATTCATACAATATTTACACAGTACTAAAATAATAATTATGGAAATCTAGTAAAAGCAATAAATACATGGGCTATTCCAGTACTGTCTTACACTTTTGGAGTTTTAAAATGGTCTAATACGGAACTTGAAGAAATGGATCGTTTAGTTAGAGTCCTGTTTACGTCAGAAGAAAACGACATCCCAAATCATCAATAGAAAGAATGTACTTACCACATAAGCAAGGTGGAAGGGGACTCGTTTGTCTGTTGAGAAGCTGCAGAGAGCAAGAAAATAATTTACGACGCAGTTTCCTAGATAATGATTATCCAGTATGATCTGCAATTAAAGCGTTAGGCATTGGATACACAGCTCTAAACCTCAATTCAGAAGAGCATAAAGAGGGGCCTTCCGAAGAAACTCTGATTGAAAGTTGGAAAAATAAGTCACTAAATGGTCGATTTCACAACTCTATGTCCCAATCAGGAGTAAATTAGGAAGCTTCTACCTTCTGGCTTAAAAAAGGTCACTGGTTTCCCGAAACGGAAGGATTTATTTTGGCCATACAAGATCAAGTGATTTCAACCAATGCATATAGGAAATACATTTGTGGAGAGAATATAAGTGAACGATGTCGTCTTTGTAAAACGGCTATAGAGTCTATCCAGCATGTATCGTCTGGGTGTCAGGCATTGGCAGGGAGAGAATACCTTATGAGGCATAATAACTTGGCAAAAATTATTCACCAATCGCTGGCATTATCATACCAAATGATAGCAGACGAGGTTCCTTAATACCGATACGAACCAAAACAGGTACCTCAGGTGGAAAAAAAACAATATACTGGGATCGTTCCATTATTACCGATCACATGATATTAAACAACAAGCCGGACATAGTGGTTATGGATCTAAATGTAAAATGCGGCTACGTTATTGATATTGCTGTCCCGAATAATGACAATATCCACAAAACTATTGCTGAGAAAATACGAAAATATCAAGATTTGTGCCACGAACTACGTCAAATCTATAAGCTGGAACAAATCAAGGTATATCCGATAACTCATGCAACGGTCTCATTCCAGATGACACCATTTTAGCAACTAAAAACTTAAAACTGCCCAAAAAGGTTCTGGAAGAAGGACAGAAAGCAGTTCTCCTCGGTACAGATAGTATCGTCAGAAAATTTTTGATTATAGTGTAGTATTTTTTGCCTAGCCCTTGACTTTGGTCCGGGTAGGTAAATATTCTGGTAAAACCAAGAAAATGTGCAATAAAATAATAATAATATATATATATATATATATATATATATATATATATATATATATATATATATATATATATATATATATATATATACCATAATGAATAAATAAAATGTATACAAAGTCTAAAAAACATTCATACCTATTATGTACGTTGTAAAAAAAAATTTATAGGTCATTCGGAAACTAATGAACTGTTCTTTTAAAAAAATCCCAATAAAATCGATAAGAAGCGACAATGTGTTTCTCATAATTAAACTTTTTATAATGATATATTATTTTTGTTTTTTTTTTCTATACAAAGATTGTATGGTTGGGAAAAAATATAAAATAAAAGAAATCGTTATTCTTGAACTAATAAAGTCTTGACAATCAAGTGGTACATAAGTTTAAATATATTATTTTTTTTTAATTAGCATTTTCAATTTTGTATGTTTTACCCGATAAATTTCACTGTATGGTACATATATATTTACTATAATATAATATATCTATGCTAGTATTAGCAAATGTAATTTTAACTTTTGTCTATAGTCATTGATATTATTTTTTTCAGGTATGTTTTTTATGCTGTTTTCGACCAAGTAAGTTTTTTTTTATATATGCGTTGCTTCTTTTTTAGGACTTTTAAGGTTTGTTTATTTATTTAACGTCACTTTATGGTACTATGGCTAATCGGACGATGCTACAGTGGGAGTCCTAAATTTTGCCTATCCAGGTTTTATTAGGATAGGGATCTTTAACGAGTACCTGACATCGCACAGGCTCGGAACCACCTTTTAACGTCCCCTCCGAAGGACGGCGTAACTAAGGATTTTTTACTCCCATTAAAAAATCCTAGGACCACCTGCGATTTTTTCGCATTTGCGGGGTTTGAACCCGTGACCTTTGGCTAGGGGAGGCTGTTACGCTAGCCACCCAGCTACAAATGATTCCGGATTTTTAAGGTATTGTAACTTATATCAAGCATTTATGGTGAAAAATGCTTAAAAAAAAAAAAAAAAAAAAAAAAAAAAAAAAAAAAAAAAAAAAAAAAAAAAAAAAAAAAAAAAAAAAAAAAAAAAAAAAAAAAGGGATTGGAATGAACCCCTTAGTTATTGTGTTTACTATAAACGACATGCTAAACCACACAACCAAAAAAAAACTTCTTTTTTATTTTATATCTAAAGAAACTTTTATTCCAGATGATTGCGAGTGTGAGAACTAACTGCTGGTGGTTTAAGACTGAATCGTTTGTTTATTTGTTAAACGTCACTTTATCCTGCTGAGGCTTATCCGACGATGCTGCAGTGGGTTACCTAAATTTTCGTATGCAGGTTTTATTCGGACAGGAATCTAACGAATATCTGACATCACGCAGGATCGGGACCATCTTTTTAAGTCTCCTCACAAGGAAAGCATAACAAAGGACTTTTTTACTCCCTTTAAACAATCTTAGAGCCACCTGCCAGGTTTCGACCCGCGTTCTTAGGCTGTTATGCAAGCCACTACTCCACAGGTACCCTTTAAGTCTGTACTTATACCTATGGATAATCTACCATATCATCAATTTGTCTGCTAGTAAATAAATGTTACTAATTAACTTACTAGTACTGCTCGGGTTTTTTCATTTTAACTCAAGCCATATCACACAGCCGTGAAATGGAACGCGACATTTTTTTATCTCCCCTCTGTACCTAAGGCACTCTTAATAAATTTTATTTATGTTAATTTCGAGATTTTTTTTTCCAAAAATTACTTAATCATATTTATTTATTTTATGATTCAGTGTGATGTAGGGCCGGTCGCCTTCAGAAAATAGATCTCAATTTTGTTTAAATAGTTATTTTAACCATTTATGAAACTCCATCCTTAAAACCTCATATTTTATTGGGTTGTTTCACATGAATTGTCCGTTTTTATAGTTTCTGAAATACAGAAAGGAATTTGCAGGTCTCTGTTGTTTTCTTCCAAATGTTTACATATTTAAAGTAACAGTTACTAATCCTTTACCTTTGTATTATAAACATTAGCTTCCCAATATATTACCCACTTTTTAGTATATATCCAAATATGAACATGGAAACACGCGATTTTCGAGTAATATTTTTGTACGAGTTTAAACTCGGCCATTCAGCAGTTGAGGCCGCTAGAAATATTTGCAAGGCGTTTAGAGAAGGGAGTGTTAATGAAAGGACCATTCGCCGTTGATTTTCTAAGTTTTCAGCTGGGGATACCGACTTGGAAAACTTGTCCTGAGGAAGACCTTCGTCCGTAATAGACAACGATGTCCTCAAACATACAGTAGAAGGAAACCCCTACCAAACAGTTAAAGGACTCTCAGCACAACTAAATGCAAGTGCATCTACCGTTTATAGACATTTAAAGTGTATTGGGAAAGTAAAAAAGCTCAATTGAAAGAACTGGGCTACGAAGTTCTTCCGCATCCACCATATTCTCCCGCCTTGTCTCCAACAGATTACCACCTTTTCAGGAATTTAGACAACTCCGTCAAAGGAAAACTTTTTGAAAATGATGATCAAGTGAAAAATGCGTTATCAGATTTTGTTCCCCTTCAAAATTCAGAGTTTTTCAGTTCGGAAATAAAAAAGTTGGTGTCACGTTGGGAAAAATGTGTTGAAAAAGAAGGTAAATACTTGGAATAAAATTATCTTGTTTTCATATCGTATTTGTAATAAAAATCCTTTACCTTGAAAACGGACATTTCATGTGACACAACCCAATATTTTGAATCTATGTATTCACCAATTTACTGTTCAATATGTGTCTTCAATAATTTGAGCCTTGTTCTTATGTTAATTAGTTTACTCTCTAATGGTTTATATATTGTAAATATCTATGTATATAACTTTGAGGTGAACTGTATCTAGCGGGACCATGCTGAGACATACCCTATGAGCCGTCAATTGCATGCAGGAACCCCTTCCAGACCCCTCCAGGCTATCCTAAGATCATGTCTATTCCGTGTGTGCATGCATCACATGTTAAAGTTCTATCCTAAGATCCTATCAAATATAACAAGGTCGATCGTGCACTGTTTGATATCGATCTAATAACTTGTAGCAACTTTAAATCTACATGCTAGCGTCTCCTTTTTCTTTTATAGCTACTCCGAATTAAGCTTGAAATGGGTTAGTTTTATAAAAAAGATCATGGAAAAGCTTTTTTCTGATTTGTCATCAGATATCTGCTCTAAGGTTCCCTAACTATTTAAGTTGGGACGTGGGGTATAAAGTCCCCCTACGGACTTTCAAATGTTTTCCACGACCTGAAACCAAAGCATTAATCATTTTAATATTTTTGAATATTTTATTAGGGGCTGAAACACCTCTAGAGGTAAAAATCTACTTCTTTAGTAAGAGTTCTTTCGGGTCTAGAGTGCCTTTGCTTCAGTAGGTTCTTTATCCACGAGTTAACGAGAATCATGAAAAGGAGGTTAACTAGTGAAGATCAATGTTATAATATATAACTAAACGTTTATGTATAATACTTGTGGTTAACAAATAAATATAAAGTATTGCATTCAAGTATTATAAGAATTAGTATAATTATAAGAATCCCGCCAACATAAACCGATAATTCACTATAGATCCCTAAAATTAACAATAGCTTTATCAAAGAGCCAAAACTAAAAGTTGTTTGTTGTTCCAGCGAGCACTGGAAGACTATGGGCAATAACTTTCCATTCAGGCATAATTTAACAAAATAACCTCGATAATGCCACAGATTCCTATTAATGCTACTACTGGATTCCATTGATGAGCTAGCTAAATGGTTTCATTGAACCCAGTCACCTCTACACCTACCTCGGCCAGTTCGGATGCTAGGTAGACTGATGGCAGGTGCAGACCAGGCAGCTGCTTCCACATCTGGCGGCCTTCTGCTTTGGATCACACCTCGTCTCTGGCCTTCACATCTAATAGCTCCGCACTCTGATGGATATTCCCTTTCTTCTGTCAGTAATATATCATAATTGGATGGGAATAGAAATAAAATAAACATTACATATAGACCATTGGGTAGTCCCGAAAATAAAGCAGGGTAAAGGTTTAAAATAAAAAATCTGGTGCGGGCAACAAACGACTTTAACTTACCTCCATTTTTAAAATCAATGAAAGAATTTTTTAAAACTGTTAGGGATAAAAATACGTGAAACTATTAAAGAATTAATTAAATCGAATTTATATAGAAACATGTGTTTTATTAAAAAATCTATAATATTATTATCTAAAATAATCAGTTAGTTTTATCTTCTTTTCATAACTCTCTATTAACTTTTAAAAGCTTGAGTACAAGATAATATTTTTTCTAAAATCTTTAGCTTTCCAACGGTATATAATATAGGTATATTCCTGCTCTTATGTTCAAAAACAAAATATTGCTTTGAAAAAATATTTTTTCAGTTTTCTCCTTTAGTTGCTTTTCAAATTCGCTGAACTTGCATATTTAGCTGTTTTTCATCAGTAGTAACAAGATAATATAGTTATTTTTATAGTATCAACAAAATTAAAGGTACTTTAGAGAAAGAAAATTTAAAATATCCGCATTTAAGCCCTGTCAGACCAATTTAATCAGAATGAAACCTACATGATATTAAAGCCCTTTAAATTTTACATCGATATAGCGATTTTAATAAAAACCGTCAGAACCGTTTTCAAGAAAATCGAAAAAAGGTGCAAAATGCATAGTATAAAGTAGCTCTTTTGGTAAGCTCATTTTGATGAAAAAGTTTTGTAACGTCTCGGGCGTATATTTATCTTAAATATGAAATTTCAGTTTCATAGGACTTGCCGTTTCCGCCCGGGAGTCACCACACACACACACACACAGATCTTTTTGCGGGACTTGGTTATTTGACTCAGGGACCCTAAAATGTGTATTTCCGTTGAAAACTGGAAATTTTCACGATCGCAATACTTTCCCTTACTTTATATATTAAGTGAAAGTAAAAAGAAATATTTACAATTCTATTAATGCTTCGTTTTCATTCTCCCAGAATAGAATCTCCCATCTTTAGAATTTACAAAATCCAAAAACGCATTTTATAATTTCCTTTGTTTAGTTTTTTTTTCTTTTTTTTTTGTGAGTAGTGATCCAGGTGTTTACAAAAACGATAATCTGTTGAAGAAAGGTCCGGGAAGTAGAGCGGATTTAACAGATTTTAAATCCAACCTACAAAAGCTTTGTGAAACATGCGGCATGACATTTGTCATGCGACGAAAATAGAATTCGATTGAACAAAGATGTCTTCATCCTCGTTAATATCTTATGCAAATCATTAGTTTGGTCACAATATGATTCGGTTATTAATATTATACTCATTAATAGCTTCTGCGGGATTTAAGAAGCTATAGTGTATCAAACCAAAGCCCACAAAACAGTAACTATCTTCATTTTATAATTAGTTGGAGGCTTATAAAATGTTGTGCTGTTTCTCCTTTGTCGACCAACTGTCCAGAACGTCTACTTTTATCGGAATGATTATACCTTTAATATACTATATTAAAGATAATGCAGAAGATATTAATGTATTACTCAAAATAATCTCTAACTCTCTATGCTAATAAGTTGATTACTTAAATACATTATAAGTTAACAATTGTATTATTGAATTATTTTGTAAGTGATGCATATTTCGTTTCTTCTGTCTGCAATATATCGTAGCTGGAGCTATTCAAAAATGAAACTGACTATAAATAAACTGTAATTCATGTTACATTAAATTCCTCCGTCTACTTAAGTTTGTAGCAGTTGCAAGTTGTAATTTTATTTTATTTATTTTTTGTTTTGCATCATTTACGCAAACTTTATCTGATATATCATATTAAAGGTTGCACAGAAGCTGTAGATACATAATGCAAAATAATGTCGCAGTTTCCATGCTTTGATAACTTACTTGTATTAAAAGAGAACTATCGTTTTATCAAACCAAATGAATTATTGTATAAGTGAAAGTACTATAGGAGTACTCATAATCTTATATTTAGCATTAAAAAAAAATCTGCTAAAGTAATTTGAGAAAACGACTAATTATATGATTTTTTTTTTTTTTTTTTTTTTTTTTTTTTTTTTTTTTTTTTTTTTTTTTTTTTTTTTTTTTTTTTTTTTTTTTTTTATTGAGAAATATTACAGTTTGTTACATAATGAACAGTAGTAATAGAGATGTAGTACACATTCATACAATATATACAGAATAATGATAATAAAGTCAAATTATATAAAATCGGAAATAAATAAATTCGAATATATACAAGAAAATAACAATTAAAAAAAAACAAAAAAAAAAAACAACAACAAACAAATCAAAACAACAACCTGTAGTAGACATAAATACAAGTTGGGAAATAAACAAAAATCATACTAGCAAACTTAACTATATACAATATATACAATCTGCTAAAGGGACCCTAGACTCCGCTGCTCCCTCCACAAGTGGGGGGAGAAGCCGAATCCAAGAGATCCCAGCGCCTCTCACCCGGCGCTTCACTGGTGTAAGCCAGTGGAGGCCGTGCTAGGGCGGAATAGCCACAAACATACAATACATGAGTGGAGGATCTGACCAGTGTCAGAACTCCAGAATAAAAGTTTACAAAACGTCGCGGGGCCACTGCCTTTTCAATCTTCGAGGAGGATTGTAGGGATGGGTGGAGCTGGAGAGCGATTGAGCAAGAGGATTAGGGTGATGAAGAAGGTTCTGATGGAATTTGCAAAATTTGGATGGTACCAGGTCTAAAATAAATGGAATATTAAGGTCGTGGTGTAGGGTACAGTTGGTAACGTAATAAGGAGCATTAACTATTGTTCGAAGGACTTTGGATTGGAAGGATTGGATACGTTTGATGTTAGAATGTTTAGTTGTCCCCCATAGTTCAAGTCCGTAGGCCCATATAGGTTTCAGTACTGTCTTATATATTAGTAATTTGTTGTCGACTGTAAGATGAGTTTTTCTGTCCAGTAGTTTGTATAACCGGCCGAATCTGCGGTTGAGTTCTATCCTTTTAAGTCTTGTATGTGGGTTCCACGTCAGTCTTTTGTCTAGTAAAAAGCCAAGGTACCGGACTGTGTCTGAGGAAGGAAGCGGTATGGAATTGAATTTAACTGTTGGACAGGATTTACGTCGAAGGGTGAAAGTAACGTGTGTGCATTTGCTTTCGTTCACCTTAATTCGCCAAGCCTTACACCAGTCTTCGACAAGGGAAAGGTGCCTTTGGAGATTTAGCGATGCTACTTCAGGATCGGAATCGGATGATAAAATGGCTGTGTCATCAGCAAATGTTGCCAGAAAGGTTTTGGGATCGGTAGGGATATCGGCGGTGTAGAGGATGTAGAGGACGGGTCCTAAGACGCTGCCTTGAGGAACACCGGCCTCAACAGAATAATGTTTGGAAAATTCGGAACCACAACGAACTCGGAAGGAGCGGTTTGATAAATAGGATCGGAGGATTAGGTATAAAGATTGAGGTAAAGGGGTTTTGAGCTTAAAGAGCAGTCCCGGGTGCCATACCCGGTCAAAAGCTTGAGCTATGTCCAGAAAGGCACCCGAACAATACTCCTTGCACTCAAAGGCGGAGGAAATGTGGTCTACAACTCGGAGTCCTTGCTGAACCGTGGAATGTTGAGGACGGAATCCAAACTGGTGTGGAGGAAAATTATGAAATTTGGCTAGGATTCGTTTTAATAGGAGTTTTTCGAAGATTTTGGAGAGGATCGGAAGAAGGCTAATAGGTCTGTAGGATGACGTACAGTTGGAGGGTTTGCCTGGTTTTAGGAAAAGGATGATAGTCGAGTGTTTCCACAACAGAGGGAAATAGGTAGTGCGTAGGATACAGTTATAGATATATGTAAGGAATGTAATGGCTTTAGATGGAAGTTGTCTTAGGATTTGAGGAGTAAGGAGATCGTATCCAGGGGATTTACGGAAAGGAAGCTTTTTAAGAAGATATTTTACCTCAGAGGGATTGATTGCTTTAGGTGGTAAGGAAATTGGTATCGGTGACGTAAGGAAGTCTTCAACTATTGCGGTATGGGTTGGATTGAGATCAGAATGAGGAGTGAATACCTTGGAAAGGTGTAGTGCGAATTCCTGGGCCCTATCTTTGTCAGAAGCAGCCCAGGAATTATCACTATGCCGGAGAGGATGGGATATCAGGGGAGATTTAAGAATTCTCTTCGTGACATTCCACAAAGAATTGTCACGAGTCGAGAGAGAGGAGAGGTAGGAATTGTAGGATTGGGAACGGAAGATCGCCAACTCCCGCTTTAATTGTCTACAATAAAAGTTATAGGAGTGGCGATCTGATGGGTGATGGGTGCGTTGCCATAATGCTCTGGCTCGGCATTTAGTGTGGATTAGGTCTTGGAGGTGTTGTGGTAAATGGTTTTTGTAAGGATTTATTTGGGAGTGCTTGGGAAAGGAGGCAGTCCAGGCGGCTTGTTGAATTGAGGTTGTAAAGGAATAGACGGCATTGTCAAGGTCAGTTTGGGTTTGAGAGTCGCTTTGAGGTCAATATCATTGGTGAGGATTTCGCGGAAGAGGTTCCAGTTAATAGGGCCTCTGATGAATGACGGTGGGACAGATTTAGGAATAGGTGTTAAGGATACATTTAGGATCAGTGGACTATGGTCAGAGGATAGTTCATCAAGGCGAGTTACGGAATAGTTCAGGGAGCCTAATCCGCTGTGGATGAAGAAGTCAAGGATGTCTGGATTACGGTTAGGATCTGTTGGCCAGTAGGTAGGGGAATTGGGAGGTAGGAGATTAAGGCGTCGGGAGTTGAGTGCAGCCTGCAATGTCCGTCCACGAGTATTTGTGGTTCTGGAACCCCATTGTTGGTGCTTGGCGTTTAGGTCTGCACCCAGAATAAAGTGATTCCCCAATGAGTTGAGGAAGGATCCAAATTGGGCAGAAGAAATGGGATGTTTAGGAGGGCAATATGCTGATGCGATGACGAGCGGAAAAGAAAAGGTCTTGATTATAACATAGGTGGCTTGTAGGAAGTCGTGGGCGGGAAGTGGGTGTAAGTGGTGGGAGAGGGATCGGTGGACAATGACAGCAGTACCGGCATGGGCTTTGCCGTCTGGATGGTCTGTCCGGTATGTCGTGTATTCAGGTATTTTGAAGTACTGTTTAGTGGTTAGTCAAGTTTCAGTAATGAGTGCAACATCAACTTTTTTGTCTTGCAGTAAGGCTGTAAGTTCGTCAGTGTGAGTTCTAACACCATTCGCATTCCATAGGAGAATAGATAAGGAATTAGGTGAGGTCATTTATGGCTTTTTTATGGCAGGAATGAGATTTGATACAAGATTCGTAAGGATTGTGATTAGGGGCATGACAAGGGATTTGATTTCGGAAATGAAGGATGTCATCAAACTGGTAAGGTCTGTGGCATTTGAAGGAGGTGGGATATGAGAGATTTGTTGTGGATGAGGATTTTTAGGATTGATTACGTTTTGAGAAAGAGGTATTTGTTGAATGGACTGAGGATATTGAGGTACATTTTGCAGTTCCGGCAGGGCCTCGGTTTCACTACATTGGTTCCCACCTCCAAGTAAGTGGGCAAATGATACATTAGCATCGATTATTTTTGAGGGTTCTCTTCTAGTTCTTGTCGGTGTTGCTGTTTCATCCAGTACTTGGGGTTTTTGATACCTGGTCCTTAGTTCCTTATAGATTTGGCATCCTTTGTAGTTGGCCGGGTGGTCCTTGAGGCAATGAGCACATACAGCGGGTGTTGACTTCGGTTTTGTGCATTCCACAGACTTGTGCTGTTCACCGCATTTCACGCAGCGTGGTATGTGATAACAGTAACTTTTGGTTTGACCATACGCCTGACAATTGTGACATTGAACAATTTCTCTCTTGGTGTAAGGTTTTTCGACTTTTACACTTGTATAGTACAGTCTTTTTAGATCATAAATTTGTTCTACCCCTGACAATGGTTCCAAGTCAACGAAGAATAGCGGAAGTTGAACCCTATCTTTTATGACATTAGTGACTTGGCGCACTTTGTAACCCATCTCCATAAGTTCTTCTTTGATTGCTTCAACTGGTGTAGAAGAATGTAGATTTCTTATTACAACTCTAAGAGATCTCTCTTGGCGTAACTGATAAGTGTGGAAATCCGCTTTAGTATCAGTTAGATATTTCACAATTTTTCTAAACGTCTCGGCGGTGGTCGGTGATATTTTGGTGCCATTGATTCTACTCATACAGTAGTATCTGGTGGAGTCGGTAATTTTATTCAATTGAGCACACAACAACTGAAAATTTTTAATATTTTTGACAAATATCGGTGGAGGCCGTGGTTCGCTGGGTGTCGGAGCAGATTCCATGTTTTCTTTTTCATTATGTAGGATTTGAAAAGGATTTGGGGTGAAAAACGGAGATTCGTCAGTCATCCCTTGTGACGATGTGCCAGGTTGTGGTTCAGATTCGGTATTAGTACCTGAAGGGGTTGCTTGCTGATTTAATTTTTTATTGGTGTCACGGCGGGGTCTTTGTTTTATGGGAGGCGTGATTGAACCACTAGATCTAGATCTTTTAGTTGATGCTTTGGAGGACATCACTTGGTGAAAATATCGCATTTCATGTGAAGAAGATAATAAGATAATAACTAGATGTGGAAAATAAAACAATAACTAAAGAAAAGAAAACCAATCCCGGCCTTGCCGAGCTATTGGCAATCAGCTGATGTGAAGAGGTTACCCAGCATTCATTTTACACCGTAAATTGTAACAAAACTTACTGTTTTTTGCTCCAATATTTACTGCAGTTGTTATCCTGAAGCCTGGTGATGTTTTCAAGATTGCACTGAAGTGAATTCCAACTGAAAAAGCAAGAAATCCAAGAGACGATTTGAATGATGACTGCTATACTCACGCGCATGCGCAGAACTGTATATGATTTAACAAAGATTCTGAGTACCGCTACTATGGAGTGCTTATAATTCTAAATTTAACATGTAATTACTAAGTAAGTTCAAAAATATGTTAAATACCTCTTCAGTATAGTATCTAATTTCTATAATAAAAGTTTAACAGGTTAAACGGAAGATTGCAATATGATATCAAATAATTAGTTGGTTTCTATATCTTCCAAAAACAATTTATTTCAATAAAATTTAAACGTTTCGGAGGCCTTCTCCATCATCAGGACTCACTAAAATACATCAATAATAATTAACTAACATCAAAAGATAACTATTTTATATACTAATTAAAAGCATTATCAAACATTCACATAACAATGTTACATAAAAATTATATTTACCTGAGTTGTTTAAAAAATAAAATATCCGTTTATTGTGATCGTGAAAATTTTCGAATTCCAGTTTTCAACGGAAATTCACATTTAGGGTCCCCTGAGTCCAAATAACTAAGTCCCGCAAAAAGATATGTGTGTGTGTGTGTGTGGTGACTCCCGAGCGGAAACGGTAAGTCCTATGAAACTGAAATTTCATATTTAAGACTTAGTAAGTATACGCCCGAGACGTTACAAAACCTTTTTCATCAAAATGGGCTTACCAGAGGAGCCACTTTATTCCATGCATTTTGCACCTTTTTTCGATTTTCTCCAAAACGGTTTAAAAATTGAATGAATTCGATATCCAACTAAAGGAGAAAACCGAAAAAAAGTTTTTTTTAATGCAATTTTTCTTTTTTGGACATAAGAACAGTAATATACATGTATGATATACCGTTGGAAACCTAATGATTTTAGAAAAAGATATTATCTCATACACAAGTTTTTAAAAGTTAATAGAGAGTCAAGAAAACCGGATAAAACTAAGTGATTATTTTAGATAATAATATAATAGATTTTTTAATAAAACACATGTTTCTATAGAAATTCCATTTAAATAATTATTTAATGGTTTCACTAATTTTTATCTCTAACTGTATTTGAAAATTCTTTAATAGATTTTTAAAACGGAGGTAAGTGAAAGTCGTGTATTGCCCGCACCAGATTTTTATTAAAAATGTTGTCAATAATTTAAGTCAAAATTGTAATTAAAAAAATAACCAACAAAGAACAACAACCATTTAAGCTCACATATACTTTGGCCCCTTATGGATTAGGGTCATCCTATTTACTGTAGAAGGTACAAACTGAATTATTATTAAAAATAGGTCAACAATGTAGTCTTAAAATTTTAACTGTTCTATTGCATCTGTATAGTGAGAACTAAGGTGCTTAGTATCTAATTTATAATTTGAATATATAATTCGGGGAGTTGCATACAAATCTGTACCTAGGAGACATGAATGGCCAAGATCCCTCTGAAGAGATAAATTTCTCTCGAAACTTGCTGTAGGTGTGAGGACGTGGGGACTTGACAAACCAGTACCGACCGCTTTCGAAACATATTTGGTCACTTCCTTTGTAACTCGATGATATTTACAAGGTTCTTGCTCAAATATCAGTCGAACAACCGGTTTTGTTTTGTCAGGAAGAGAGAATGGGATGGCTCACATTTCGAATACGCAAAATTTCGTCTTGACATTTACGGAATAAGCGTTTGCGAGGTCAATTATGATTCTGTGAAGATAATATCTTTAAAAAAAAAAATCGATACGCACATGCATATTCACTTTCTTACGCTAAACCAGAGAGATAGAACAGTGTATTATTATATGTAATAATAATATTATATTGTAATAATATATTATATTATGATATACAGAATGCTTCTCAACTCAATTTTTCGTAGACCCCTTCATTCAATAAGTACAGTGGCAAGGACCCCCTAAATTTAAAGAGAGATTTAAATCAGTATTCAGTCACCTGGATTCGTCACCAGAAGAATACCTGACGTTCCATGAACATATACATAAAATACGAGTAGTCAATCGACTGAAAATTTATAATTCCACGTCATAAATATATATATATATATATATATATATATATATATATATATATATATATATATATATATATATATAAATCACTCATACTTATATGCAAGCTACAGTATGTTTACAACAGTTGAGTGGAAAATATAGTCAGTGCTAGAATTCAATTATACATGTTTACAAGAGGTCTTGGGGCCACTGCCGTTTTAACCTTCTAGGGAGATGGTTAGGGTGTGTGGAGCTGGATAGGGATTGAGCTAGAGGATTAGGGCTATGAATGAGGTTCTGTAAATATATATATATATTTAACTGTCAACCTATTTCGCCTAATGTATATTTAAGTCCTTTTAAAACATGTTTCAGAAATGCCATTATTTCTAAAAGGTACATATAAATTCTAAATTTATTTATTCCAAATTATAAATTTCATTTCCTTCGTAAAAAAATGTTATTAACATAGTAAAAAAAATCTGGTGCGCGGATCACACGACTTTGACTTCATGAAATCCAAAATGCTCCAAATAAATAAATAAAATCCAATTTTATTCACAGAATTTGACCTTCACCTTAAAGAATCTACACCATATTGTCAATACAGAAGTTATCCCAACCACAAGAAAAAATTAGAAGTCTTTGATAGAATTCTTTTTTTAATTACAATTTTTATTAAGTGATATTACAATCTATCCTAATTTAGAGATTAATAATAGATGATCGAAACAATTTATAATATCAATAAAATTATAATACCATTAGGAAAAAAATGAAATATGTACAAAGTCTATAAATCACTTATATGCAAGCTACAAATATATAACAGTTGAGTGAAAAATCTAGTCAGTGCTAGAATTCTATTATATATGTTTACAAGGGGTCTTGGGGCCACTGCTAGGGTTAGGGTGTGTGGAGCTGGATAAGGATTGAGCTAGAGGATTGGGGCTATTAATGAGGTTCTGATAGAATGAGGTCCTAAAATAAATTGAATATTTAGGTCGTGGTGTATAATATGGTTGGTGACATTATAAGTAGTGATCCAGGTGTCTAAAAAAACGATAATCTGTTGGAGAAATGTCCGGGGAGTAGGGCGGATGTGACAGAGTTTTAAATGTAAGATCCAACATTTTTTGTAAAACATGCGACGAAAATGGAATTTGATTGACCAAAGATTGTTTTATTATCGTTAATTTGTGATACAAATTATTAGTTTGGTTACAATACGATTCGGTTATTCGAGCAACAACTATTGCTTGGAGGACGTTTGGATTGAATGCGTTTGATGTTGGAAAATTTAGCTGTCCCCCGCATTCAAGTCAATAGTGGATCAATTTGGACGATAGCTACTGATACTGTCTTATAAATTAGTCATAGCATTAACGTCAAATAATTGACAAACAGAAAATCTTTGAAATGAATCTGGATACAGTAAAAGGATAAGATTGTGAAAGTTTTAGCAAACGTGAAACTAAATTGGAGTTAAGAAAAAAAGTATTTTTATGAAGGACTAAAACATTTCAAATCATAAAATTAATAATTTAAAGGAAATGATTAAACAGCTAATTTGTAAATTTGGTTGATTAAAAAATATTATAAATTTTTAGTCAAAGGGTCTTCTAGAATCTGCTTAACCCGGTTAACATCTTTTATGATTATCTCTTGATGAAAAATAACCTTGCAATAAGTTTTAATTATTAAAATCAATTTCGTTTCAGTTTGAGCTTAATTAGAATACAATGTAATTACATAACTTATAAGTGCGTAAATCATGTTTTCATTAAATATGTAGAGGAGTTCTCTGAGTAAAGATTTTCTCCTGCTGTTGCCTTTAGATTAAACCTATATCTTATACGGCTAAGACTGTTAAGTCCTTATTTCACAGCTTTAGCATTGCATCTAGTAGTAATTGCTTGCAGTGATTTACTTAGTATTAATAATATTCTGCAAATAATTATTTAAACTTTGTTCTTAGTTACCAAATGACCATTGTTGACACAAAAATAACGAGATGTTAAGGGAATTATTGAATGATATGGATATTTGTAAGTATTAATAAAATAATAATAAAATTTAAAATAACAGATTTATAATGTGATATAGAATTATTGAATTATAATTGTTATTATTGAATGTGTATTTGTTGTTGACTAGTGATTTCTGAAGATGAGGCATTTAAACCTCGAAAACTTAATGTAATATTAAGGAATAATATTTAAAAAGAAGAGATTACTCCGAATAATTTATTTAAATATAATATACGATTCATTATTAGAAATTGAATCTAGAATCTTTAAACTTCATATAAGGAAGTAATACCTATAAAATTATATCAACAGATTACGTATTTTAAAATAAATAATCCAGTACGCGCAACACACGACTTTCTTCACTCTTTTGTTGTTCAAATCAATTTAAAAACTTTTAAATAATGTTAGAGATGATAAAAGGTTAAAGAATCACATAGAATTTTGAACTCCGTTCAACTTAAATATTCACCCGTTTCTTATAAATGATAACAAGTTAATATCGTTATTTTGACTTTCACTTACATATATATGAAATATATAGTAACGAAAAGTATTGCGATCGTGAAAATTTTCTAATTACAGTTTTCGAATACACCTAAGCCCAAATAACCAAGTCCCGAAAAAAAGTCTATTATGAAATTTAAGGTACTTTAGGGAAAGAAAGTTTTAAAAAATTCCCATTCAATGGGGAGTCATTGTTAAAATAGGTTCTGAAAAATTGTATGTTTATTTATAATCTCATATACTTTATAATTTTTCAAAAAACTTTTAACATCCTTAAAATATTTAGTTTGATTTTTATTATTCATTATTATAAAGTTTTCAATAAAATTCATATTTACAATTTTTCTCTCGAATTTATATATTTTTAACACAAAACCTAATACAATTTAAGTAAAAAAGATTTATATATATAATATATATATATATATATATATATATATATATATATATATATATAATATATATAGGTATGGGTCAGGAGAATATGACATTTATGGTAACTTATTTACATGCGCTATTTAAATTCATGACGAAATGGTTTCTAATTACAAAGAAGTTTGATAAAAATAACTGTTTTAGAAAAAATATAAACTATCTGAAACTGGGAATAGATACATTTACTGTTTTGTTTTGTTATTTTAGTTTATTTTCTTATCCCCATTATGTAAAATTCATTTTTCTTTTTATAACTGACTTATTCCTTTTCATGTAACCTCTATACATTTTAAGGGATTGCGGAGTTCTTGAGATGTTTAAAATTATTATTTCTTATTTATTTTATTAATGTATTTATTTATATTATCACCGATAACTGTGATGCATTGGGTTAAAAATAAAAACAAACAACCAATAGATGTTTATGTTAATATCAATTTTCACAAAGTTCAACTTAGTCTCTTATACCATATAATATTAATAAATTATTATATAAACCTTTGTTAATACGTATATTTATCAATTATTATTTTATTATTATTATTTACGGATTAATATTTAATCCGTATTAATACTTAATATTCTTCCATTAATGAACTTTTATTGACTGGCCCGTAGTAGAAATCCGACCGAGAGCAGTAATAGTTTGCCCCGGTTTTTCCAAACACCCCACCCCATAGCATTCCACTGTCGGGGCTGTAAGGCACCGCATTATCCAGCAGGCTGGAATTCCAGTGTGCAGTTACTGGAAGCACCACTTACGAAATGGCTTGTAGTCATGTAGTAAAGAATGCAACTGCACAAGCCTCTACTGTTGTAAAAATGGATGAACTTTTTTGGAATTCACTCAGTTTTTTTATGCTCGTCATTTTTCTCCCTATGTTATGCTTTTATCTTTTATTAAATACTTCTAAGTAGTTTGGGTTCATTTTCAATAAATGGCCATTTTTTATTGTTAGAAATAAATAAAAACGTAAATTATTACACAAAGGTTTATTATTTCAAAATAGTTATATTATGGTATTAAAATTTATGTGTTAGGTGTAGATGCTTTAAGGTGATGGTCAAATTCTATCAATAAAATTGGAGGCTGATGTTTAACTTCACCACTCTTTTATCAAATATTGATGCACAAAGTTTCGGCCAAAATGCCATCTTCAGGTGCAAAGGAAAAAAAATTATCTGCAAGTACAAAATATCGTCCAAATCAAAAATAATCAATCTCACGATTATACTATGAAAATTATATAAATGTTTAATAAAATAAATAAAATTTATTCCTAGTAAAATTCCTAAAAATAGATAAAAATAATTAAATATGAACAAAATAAAAATAATTTCACTATAGAAATGAAAAACTGTGAAACGAATCAGTTGATTTACTATCCTTATCATTGTTCAAATTCAATTAAAATTGAATTTATAAGTGGGAAAAATAACTAATTAATTTTAAAAATGTGCAAATTACCTACGGCGGGTGGATGCTTACACCCAGAAGCCTCCTCGTGTTTGAATAGGATGTCAGTAAAAGGGGAGAGAAAGGTGTTAATGTTATGTTAAACATTTGGTCTTGTTATATACTTTTCATGGTATAATTGTGAGATTGATTATTTTTAATTGGACGATATTTTATACTAGCAGATACAATTTTATTTATATAGCTGCTATAAAATGCTAAATAAAAATTTTACATTGAACAATAATAAGAGCAAAATATATTATTTGTAATTTATAGCAACATAGGCTAAAAATGGACCACGTGTAAATTATTTTTATTCTATGACATAAGATTTGTTTACTGTATGATAAATTAAGAAGAAGTTCGTCGTAAAGCTTTAATTAAGTAAACTTAACTTATCGTACCAACGTTTCGGTCTAAGTTTTAGGCCATCTTCAGAGCGAATGTTATGCGGGAGCTCACAACAATGACTTTGATATTGTTTCTCGGTAGTCTTCCTCTATGATACCCAATTTTTTAACTTCCTTTATGTGTTCTGGATCAACTTTTAAATTCATCACTCCTATTACTTCATGGAATATTGTTTTGCTAATTCTATTCTGATCCATTCTTTTCATGTGCCTGAAAAACGTTTCTTTAGATTATTGATTTTCAAAATGTTCTTAATAAAGTTTTTTTATTTTTTTTTTTCAATTGATTTTTTTTCTCCTCCACATTCCTCGGACCGTATATCATCCTCAGCATCTTTCTTTCTTGGTAAATCTCTATAGAATTTAGAGTATTACCGGTTTTATGACAGCCTCATAACGCGTAATTATGGATTCCCTGGAGAGATTCTTTTTATTATGTAAACGCTTATCTAAAAACCTCAATTTTGTCCAACTTCACTTTTCTAAAGCGGATCAAGGTTTTCGAAAATAAGGTACTGCGTAAAATATTTGTCCCCCAAATATTGAGCTTATACCCTGTGAATGTAATTGAGTTGATAGCATCGCGGAGACTCAAATGACGAGCAAAGTTGTTGGGCTCGGTGAGGAACGGATTCGGAGAAAGTTGGTATACGCTGAACCGACTGGTAGGCGTCCGAAAGGTAGGCCGAAGCGTAGATGGGAGGATTGCGTTGAGGCTGATCTCGGGGGCTTGGGCTAGAACGGTGAACGTTAGACGAGTCTGTGTGGGCAGACTTTGGTGGTATTGGCATCGAACCTTCGGGTTCGGTAAGCCTATTATTATTACTTTTCTAATCAACGTTGTTTGCATTATTTTTCCCATTGAACTTAACGAGTTCTTCAAGATTTCACTGAAGGGTTAAAATAGACCAATTGAATCGATTTTGCCGCTCAAAAATTTTAACATTCATGAATTCTTATCAGTGATGTTATATCTCTTCCCAATTACGAAACCTTTGAACTTTAAACCTTTAAATTTATATATATGTATATAAATTTTTTGTTTCTTATACGTTTGGTCTCGCAGCCATTTTAATTCAGATTCGCGGCTGAACACGTGTGTTAGTGAACCAACTCTTATAATTTTGCAGATATCAAATGAAAACGAAAACGAACAATATGCTAATTACATGCTTAACATTTGTTGTTTCCAAAACAAATTACTTAAACAGTAAAGATAGTGGGTAAAATTTTAATAAAAACGAGAGTTTTAACCAGTTAAAGTTTCATAAAGGAAAACAGCTCATAAGGATATGTTTATTATATTGTTAATTTTTTCTTTGATCTACAAAAAGTGTAAACAAAAAATAAATGTATATATTTTTTTTATCGTATATTAAAATAGTTCTACGAGTATAAGAAAAGTAGGTTGTGTAAAAGCAACCCAATTAAGTTGGGCTCTAAAGCTTGTTCAAATAAAACTATCACTCTCTTCAAAATTATCAGAGATTTTCTCAAAACAACTTTTCAGCATCTGAATATTGCTGTAAATCCAAAGGTATTTGCCTGAAAATGTTTAATCCACATTTTTTTTCAGGAAATGATAGGAAATAAATAGTAAAAAAATCATTAAATTAAAAAAATGTCGGTTGATGGTCTAAATGATTTTAAATGAAGTAGTCCTGGGTATAGGAGGCTGTTATGCTAACCACTACACCACAGGTCACCCCTTTTCATGTTTAGTATCTTTTTTTTCATGTTTTCCTTATCATTTTCTCCGAATACAACATATGATTTGGTTAAATTTTATTGCTATCAATTCAGAACAAAATCAAATTATCACTAGAGAGAACTATTCGATCGTTATTGAGAGCGTATCGAAGGGTCATCAGGAGTGCAAGAACTAGAATGAAGGAGTTGGAGCGTGACGGGTCACGGAAGATCGTGATTCCGGCGAGGAGAAGGCTACTGTCACAATTGGGCAACCGTTATATTGGCTTATAGGCATTTATTTCTTATTCATTTTATATTTACTTATTTTTCCTTTACCATTATTATCAGATCTAGGAAATACAGAAAGATACAGTAAATATGACTAATCAAATAAGCTAAAATATTTTTTGAATCATACTATTTAGACCTAACAATAAGATAATGGTATGAGGTGGAAATATCACAGAATTAAATCGACAATTAGTTATATATGAGTTGATATATACCCTACGTAATTAGTTATAACCTCTGGATTTCTATTCTTTTTTTTAAAAAACTTCCATATTCCTATATGCGAAATACGAAGTAAGGGAAAGAATTTTAACCGTGAATATTTTACAATTCGAGTTAGGACTCCTAAGACCAACAAAAATCTGTGTGTGTATGCAATAAATCAAGCTCAAAAACGTAAGTAGTGTAAAACTGAAAATTTCATATTTTTGGAGCGCGCATGCCTGAAATGTGACAGACACTTTTTTAACTAAATCGGCTTACTAGAAATACCACATAATACCAATTGATGCAATTCGCACGTTTTTACGATTTTTTTAAATGTTAAAAAAAAAAAAAGACTTTTAATTCGACAAGTTGTGTAATATTCAGATAAAGCAGATTTTTTAATTATGTAAACGGTTGTTTTTGTCACAGTGGTCAAAATAATTGGACAATATTTATAGAGATAGGTTGTTTTCTCGTTCTACTAAAGGAAACTTGTTTTTCCTGGAATCAGAATGTTTTTGCCATCTTATATAAGCTTTAAAATATAGTGAGAACTATAATATGATATGATAATATGATTATAGCTCATTTTGATTTTATATTGAATGTTAGTCTTATTTAAAACGTTCAGCTATAGTATGGTCTCTGTTTTCGTTCAGAAGATTGTCCTCGAAAGAGGGGAGTAGAAGTACTTCTTCAACATCTATCACAACAACTTTAACTTTGAAAATATTTTGGCTAACTTAATAGATTTCTTTTTACTTTCACTTACCTATTTATGAAATATATAGTAAGGGAAATTATAGCGATCGTGAAAACTTTCTAATTTCTGTTTTCGACGGAAATACGCGTTTTAGGGTCTCCTGAGTCTAAATGAACAAGTCCCGCAAAAAGGTCTCTGTGTGTGTGTGTGGTAACTTCCGAGCGAAAAGTAAAAGTCCTATGAAGCTGAAATTTCATATTTAAGACAACTATGAAATCAGCTGATGCGCTCGATGATAACAGTCATATGTTACATCGTCTCTCAGATTTTTGCTTTTTTCAGTAGGAATTCGCTTGAATTCGGTCTGGAGAACATCACTAGACCTCAGGAATACTACGGCAGTGAATATTAGAGACATTTCGGTAAGCAAAGTTATAATTTACTTTGTACAATCACGAAAAAGTGAAAGGAGGGTCACTGATCAGCTGATTGCCGCTAGCTCGGCAAGCTCGGGCTTGCTTTTCTTTTACTTATCTTTCTTTTATCTTTAATTCTTATCTCATTATTTATTTATTATTATTATTATTTTCTTGATCAATGAGATATTTTCATCAAGTCATGTCCTCAAAGTCTGCAAGTAAAAGATCTAGATCTGCAGGTTCAAACTCGTCTCCCACAAAACAGAGACCCCGCCGTGAACAAAATAAAAAAATGATTTCACCAGCGAACACGTCAGCTACCTCATTAGGATCTGAACCACAGCCCAGCACATCATCACAAGGAATAACTGATGAATCCCCGTTTTTTACACCGAATCCATTTCAAATCCTCCAAAATGAAAAAGAAACCATGGAATCTTCTCCTATACCCAGGGAACCACTACCTCCACCAATATTTGTTAAGAATATTAAAAATTTTAAACTTATGTGTGCGCATTTAAACAAAGTAACTGATCCTAATAGTTATTATTGTATAAGTAGAACCAATGATACTAAAATATCTCCGACTACTGCTGAAACCTACAGAAAGATTGTGAAATATCTGACTGAGACCAAAGCTGACTTTCATACTTATCAGCTGCGCCAGGAGAGAGCATTAAGGGTCGTAATCAGAAACCTACATTCCTCAACACCCGTTGAAGCTATCAAAGAAGAACTGACAGAACTAGGAATTCCAAGTGAGGCAAGTCACCAACGTTCTAAAAGAATAAAGTCCACTACCTCTATTCTTCGTGGACTTGGAACCATCAGCAGGAGTCGAAAATATCTATGACCTCAGTAGACTCTACTATATCCGTGTAAAGGTTGAAAAACCTTACACAAAGAAAGACATTGTTCAGTGCCATAACTGTCAGGCATATGGTCATACCAGAAGTTATTGCCATCACATACCACGCTGTGTGAAATGCGGTGAACAGCATAAAACAGAAGAATGTACAAGATCAAGATCTACACCCGCTGTATGTGCTCTGTGCCTCAAGGACCACCCGGCTAACTACAAGGGATATGAAATCTACAAGAAACTCCGAACCAGATACCAAAAACCTCAGGATACGAATGAAACAGCTGCACCAACCAGAAGCAGAAGAGAACCATCTAAACTTGTAAATTCTAACGTGTCATTTGCCCACTTGCTTGGAGGTGGAAACCAGAATCATGAAGTCGAGGCACTGCCGGAACAACGTTTTCCTCAACAATCTCAATCTATTGTACAACAATCTACTTCTCAAAGTTTACCTAATCTTCAAAAAACTCCTCAACATCAAATTCCTCATATCCCTTCACCATCAAACGTCACAGATCTTACCAGTCTAATGACATCGTTCATCTCCGAAATGAAATCTCTTGTTATGCCGCTTATATCACTCCTTACAAATCTAGTATCAAATTTAATCCCTGCCTTGAAAAATCCTTAAATGAATTCACCTAACTCCTTATCCATTCTCCTTTGGAATGCGAATGGTGTTAGAAATCATACTGACGAACTGACAGCGTTGTTGCAAGACAAAACAATCGATGTTGCACTTATAACTGAAACAAGACTAACCACTAAACAGTACTTCAAAATACCGCAGTATATGACATACCGTACTGACCACCCAGACGGCAAAGCCCATGCCGGTTCTGCTATCATTGTCCACCAATCCCTCTCTCATCATTTACTCCCACTTCCCACCTATGATTTCCTACAAGCCACAGCAATAGTAATCAAGACTTTTTCCTTTCCGGTAACCCTCACATCTGCATATTGCCCTCCTAAACATTCCATTTCCAATTCCGAATTTGTATCCATCCTGGATTCCTTAGGAAATTGCTTCATTCTGGGTGCAGACTTAAACGCCAAGCATCAGCAGTGGGGTTCCAGAACCACGAATTCTCGGGGACGAAATTTGCTGTCTGCACTCAACTCCCGAAATTTTAATATCCTGCCTCCTGACTCCCCTACCTACTGGCCAACCGATCCTAACCGCAATCCTGACATCCTCGACTTCTTTATCCACAGCGGATTAGGCTCCCTCAACTTGTCTGTAACTCGCCTTGATGAACTATCCTCAGACCATAGTCCACTGATCCTAAAAGTATCTCTCACTCCAATTCCAAAACCCATTCCACCATCATTCATCCGAGGCCCTGTCAACTGGAACCTTTTCCGCCAAATCCTAACCGATAATATTGACCTCAGAGTAACCCTCAAAACCCAGATGACCTAGATAATTCCGTCTATTCCTTTACCACCGCCATCCAACAAGCTGTCTGGACTGCCTCCTCTCCTAAACACTCCAATATAAATCCTCACCAAAATCATTTTCCACAACATATTATAGACCTCATCCATACCAAACGCCGAGCAAGATCATTATGGCAGCGCACCCGACACCCAACAGATCGCCGCTCCTATAACTTCTATTGTAGACAATTGAAGAGGGAGTTGGCGACCTTCCGTTCCCAGTCCTTTAATTCCTACCTCTCCTCTCTATCAGCTCGTGATAATTCCCTGTGGAATATCACGAAAAAGATCCTAAAATACCATCAAGTTTCCCATCCTCTCCGACGTTGTGATGACTCCTGGGCTGCGTCTGATGAAGATAAAGCCGAGGAATTCGCCACACACCTCTCCAAAGTTTTCACTCCTCACCCGGAATCCCACGCCAATCACACCGCAACAGTGCAAGACTTTCTTATGTCACCAATTCCACTTTCCCTACCTCCTAAAGCTATTAATCCCTCTGAGGTCAAATATCTTCTCCAAAAACTGACCCTCCGTAAATCTCCTGGACACGATCTCCTTACTCCCCAGATCCTCCGACAACTTCCGCAGAAAGCTGTTATATTCCTTACTTATATTTACAACTGCATCCTACGCACCACCTATTTTCCTCTGTTATGGAAACATTCCACTATCATTCTTTTTCTAAAACCAGGCAAACCTTCCAACAACACTTCATCCTACAGGCCTATTAGTCTACTCCCCATCCTCTCAAAAATCTTCGAAAGGCTTCTTCTTAAACGTATCCTACCCATATTAGAATCTCAAAATCTTCCTTCCCATCAGTTTGGATTCCGTCCTCAGCATTCCACAGTTCAACAGGGGCTCCGAGTTGTAGACCATATTTCCTCAGCTCTTGAATGCAAAGAGTATTGTTCTGGTGCGTTTCTGGACATTGCGCAAGCTTTTGACCGGGTATGGCACACTGGATTACTCTTCAAGCTGAAAACCCATTTACCCCAGTCTCTATACCTCATTCTCCGATCCTATCTCTCAAACCGTTCCTTCCGCGTTCGCTGTGGTGTAGAATTTTCTAACCTTTATCCCGTTGAGGCCGGTGTTCCTCAAGGCAGCGTCTTGGGACCCGTCCTCTACATCCTTTACACTGCTGATATTCCTACACATCCTGATACCTTTCTGGCAACTTTTGCAGACGACACCGCCATCCTATCATCCAGTTCCAATCCTGAAACAGCATCCTTAAACTTGCAAAGACACCTTTCTCTTATCGAAGACTGGTGTAATGCTTGGCGCATTAAGGTGAACGAAGCCAAATGCAAACACGTAACCTTCACTCTTCGACGAAACTCCTGTCCGCCAGTTTACTTCAATTCCATTCCAATTCCTCCTTCAGATACAGTCCGGTATCTTGGCTTACTATTAGACAAAAGATTGACTTGGAACCCACATACAAGACTTAAAAGACACGAACTCAACCGACGATTCGGACAGTTATACCGACTACTCAACAGAAAACCTGAACTTACAGCTGACAACAAATTATTAATCTACAAGACAATACTGAAGCCCATTTGGACCTACGGACTTGAACTGTGGGGGACAGCTAAACGTACTAACATCAAACGCATTCAATTCTTTCAATCCAAAGTCCTCCGTACAATAGTAAATGCTCCTTATTATGTCTCCAACTATACCTTGCACCACGACCTTAATGTTCCATTTATTTCAGACCTAATTCCATCCAAATTTTCCAAATTCCACCAGAACCTATTTCATCATCCTAATCCTCTAGCTCAATCCCTATCTAGCTCCACTCATCCATACAACCCACCTAGAAGGTTGAAACGGCAGTGGCCCAGCGACCTGTTGTAAATACATTGGAGTTCTAGCACTGGCTAGATTCTCCACTCAATGTGATGTACGTATGAGTGTGTGTATGTGTATATAGGTATAAGTGAATTCTTGACTATTGTATTGATTCATTATTGTGTATATATTTTATTGTAATTTTACTCCGTGTAAATATTGTATGAATGTAGTATGTATGATATCTTTCAGCACTACTATTAATGTCCAAATTGGGACAGATTGTAATTTTACTGAATAAAAATTGTTGTTGTAATCAAGACAACTATACGCCCGAGACGTTATAGAATCTTTTTCATCAAAATCAGCTGACCAGGAGATCTACTTTATACCATGCATTTTGCATCTTTTTGTGATTATCTCAAAACGGCTCCAGCGAGTAGGTTTCGTTCTGGTTGAAATAGTATGACAGGGCTCAAATGCCGATATTTTAATTTTTTTCCTCTAAAGTACCTTTAATTTTGTATATTTAAAAAAAAATTATAACATTATCTTATCAGCATTGATAAATAACGGGTAAATATGCAAGTTAAGCGAATTTAGTTAGAAACTGAAGGAGAAAAAAACAAACATATTTTTGTATACAATTTTTGTGTTTTTAAACACAAGAATAGTAATATAAATGTATAATATACCGTTGGATAGCTAAAGATTTTAGAAAAAATATTATCTAATACAAGGAATTTTAAAGGTTAATGGAGAGTGATGAAAAGCCGATAAAACTAATTGATTGTTGTAGATAAAATATAGATTATTTAACAAAACGCATGTTTCTAATTAATTCTTTAACGATTATTTTTATATCTGAATGTATTTAAAAATTCTTTATTCGATTAAAAAAACGGAGGTAAGTGAAAGTCGTGTATTTCCCGAACCAGATTTGTTAGTTTTAGTTCATTTTTTGTTTAATTATTTCTACATTTAATTTCTATTCACCTAAATATGAATTGATATCGGTGATCGACTAGAATAAAAGAAATAGTCTTCAATCCATTTGAATTGTCCAGACCTTGCCCATCAAAATTTTTGATTTTCTTGATTGTTTTTACTAATTGTCCATTGGCATCCTCTCCTGAGGATAAAAACCGTTGATTAAATATTTTTATGGCCAGTAATTTTAGTGCTGTGGCTACTCAAGTCAGCTTCGCGACTAAAAGCATGTGTTGTGAAAATCTTTCTAATAATTCTGTAGATATCAAATCAAAATAAAAACTAGCAATAAGATAAGGACGTGCTTTTTTGTTTCCACAACTCACAACCTAAATAATGAAGAATGTGGTTTAAAGTTTAAAGTTATTTAAATATAAATTAAGCGTCAGACTCCATTCTAAACTTCCTTGTTATAGCGCGCAAAACTTTTCAGTTGTGAATTTTCTTGGATTTTGTTGACCATTCTCTTTATTACTTAGATAATGTGTCGTTAGAACCAGAATTTTGTAAAGCATTTTCATCATCATTCTCGATTTCGTTTCGTTCTGAAATATGCAAAATTACTGGAGTTAATGTATTTTTTTAATGTTTATTTTAACAGGAAAGAGATTTTTATAATTCTGTAACCAGCTTAGTTTCATTAATCAAATTAATAACACTTATACTCATCGTATATATGCAATCTTTATTAGTTTTATAGTTTTTTACTTAGTCCCTTTCGAGATATTTCCGTTTAAACATTGTGAAAATTGTATTTTTGCCATTTTTTGAAAATTCGTACACAACAAAGGACTATGTTCTCATGGTCAAAATGTTTAAAGTTATGACTAAGCTACATTAAAAAAAAAAATACTCCTAGGTGAGTCTCTTTTCCTTTATATAATTTTTGCTAAAAGTCTAATTTGTTTTCATTTTGGGTTGTATTCAAACCATTTTCCTCATTATTAAGGTTATGAATTGTAAGGAAAAAAAAATAAAGCATATCCTTATCTTATTTCGGAATTTTGAGGGGGAGTGGGTAATTTTTTTGGTCGATTACAAAAGTTCATTATTGAAAATGAGGAGGCCCAGTCCCTGTGACGGGATGTTGCGCCATCTATGTATACTTCAAAATATCAATAATAATGAATTCTGAAAGATATAAGAAATAGAAAAATGAAAGAAGTGAAAAAGCAATTCTACAATTGTACGGACATTAAATAATTTATTATTAGCACCAAAAAAATTCCATAAGCTTTCAAGGGGTTACCTGTAGCTTGGTGGTTAGCATATCAGCCTCCTATGCCAAAGGTCCTGGGTTCAAACACGCAGGTGGTCCTAAGATTTTTTAATGGGAGTAAAAAATCCTTAGTTTTGCCGCCCTTCGGAGGGTACGTTGAAAGGTGGTCCCGATCCTGTGCGATGTCGGGTACTCGTTAAAGATCCCTATCCTAATATCTACATTGGCCTATATCTGTCGAAACTTCATCTAATAGGTTTTTTAGATTATTTTTTTCAATAATGCATACATTTATTTATTTATTTAACGTCACTTTATGCTACTATGGCTAATCGGACGATGCTACAATGGGAGTCCTAAATTTCGCCTATCCACGATTAGATCTACTTTTCATTCCAAACTCCCTGCTCACTCAAACCCTCTTATCCGTGACCTCACTTCCATATCTATTCCCTGCTATCCATAAAAAACAAAAAAACAATCCGCAGGTCTGCCATTCGCAGGTATTCTCCGAAACTACTGGGTCGGTTTTTATCTTCAACTCCTAACATTTATTTCAGTGGCTAAAGACAGTTGTGCGTTCGGCGCACACAACTTTATTATTATTTAAAGAGAATAGAAGTTCACAGTTAGTTAACGGATCAGGTATGACGTGCAAGTAATAGTTTACTCAAGTGAACTAGTCTAAGTAATTACTATTCCCGTCTTAAAATCCGATTACTCACAGGGTTCGAGTACATTCACTCGGAGTGAAAATAGATCGATGTGCATTAGATCGAAGTTTTATTGTTGTCGATATAAAGGAAGGGAACGGTGTTAGGTAATGGGCAACACGTCCTGCCTATACTCAAAGTCAACAATTGACCTTTTTAGCAGGAGTGACTCAACAACCTTCAACACATGTTCGATTTATCAACAATTTGGAATGCTAAATGAAGGTATTATTACAAGTCATTTTTATATCATAAAAGACCTTTTTCATAACCACTAATTGAATGATGAATATAAAAACCTTGTGCTTAACTCAACTCCATGTTCCAACTTTAACTTAACTCCATGTTGAAATTACATCTAGTTCTAATGAAAACATTTTACGGTTTTCTCACAGAAGGCTCAAACAATTTTTATTAAACTCACTATATAAATGTAAACATTAATGGGCTTTATTATAATATATATTCCATTCTATTTAAAACAATCTGACAAGGCTAAAATGCCGATATTTTTAACTATCACCTCCTAAGTACGTATATTTTTTTAGATTCGAAAATATAACCATATAATCTTGTTAACATTGATAAAAAAAACAGGTAAATATATAAGTTGAACGAATTCGAAATACATCTAAAGGATAAAAGAGGAGAAAGGTGTTTGTTATGCATCTTTTTAATTTTTGAACATAAGATCATTGAAACTATTGGGTTGTGTCACATGAAATGTCAGTTTTCAAGGTAAAGGATTTTTAATAAAAATACGATATGAAAACAAGATAATTTTATTCGAAGTATTTGCCTTATTTGTCTACACATTTTTCCCACCGTGACACCAACTTTTTTATCCCCGAACTGAAAAACTCTGAGCTTTGAAGAGAAACAAAATCTGAAAACGCACTTTTCACTTGATCATCATTTTCAAAAGTTTTCCTTTGACGAAGTTGTCTAAATTCCTGAACAGGTGGTAATCTGTTGGAGACAAGTCGGGAGAATATGGTGGGTGCGAAAGAACTTCGTAGCCCAGTTCTTTCAATTTTTGTACGGTATGTTTTGAAACATGCGGTTTTGCTGCTCAGTGTCTGGAAACGGTAGGTGCACTTGAATTTAGTTGTGCTGAGAGTCCTTTAACTGTTTGGTAGGGGTTTCCTTCTACTGTGTGTTTGGAGACATCGTTGTCTATTACGGACGGGATCCCCAGCTGAAAACTTAGCAAACCAACGGCGAATGGTCCGTTCATTAACACTCCCTTCTCCTAACGCCTTGAATATATTTCTAGCGGCCTCAGCTGCTGAATGGCCGAGTTTAAATCCGTACAAAAATATTACTCAAAAATCGCGTGTATCCATGTTCATATTTGGAGGTATACTAAAAAGTGGGTAATTGATTGGGAAGCTAATGTTTATAATACAAAGGTAGAGGATTAGTAACTGTTTACTTTGAATATGTAAGCATTCGGAAGAAAACAACAGAGACCTGCAAGATCCTTTATGTATTTCAGAAACTATAAAAACGGACATTTCATATGAAACAACCCAATAATATAGAAAGAAAAAAATAGTTTAAAGGAAAATGGACAATCACAACTGTTAATTTCAAAACGCTATTTCTAAACTGATTTCAATAATTCTTTTTTCGTTTGGTAGATAATAAATAATTAGGTGTATATAACATTTGCAACATAACTGAGTTGTAGCCGTTTTTATAGGTAAAATTTTAATTTTTTTTTTGTTTTCTTTTTTGTAATTATTCGTGGTTTCATGGTTAAAAATGTCTCAGTATTTTTTCTCTATCTTAAAAAAATAACTGTGTTATTGAATTTAATCGGCCGCCTTTTTAAAGGCGGGTATTAATGTCTCGGTGATAGGATGCGCTAGTATTTTTCTGCCGAGTTTCGAAAACATCGGTTCAGTGGAAAATATGACCGGTTTAGGTGGACGCAATTCTGAAACTTGTCGATAATTAACCTTTGGGGTCCCAGATTACGGAAAAAATAATACAAAAAATCTAATTATGGCTCAAAAACTGCTAATAGATGTATTTTATATCATTTAGGAAACTCTTGAAATAATATAGATTGTAAAACCTTTGATTCGGTGTGTTGTGGCTCAAAAAAATTATGTTTAACTCAAAACGCAGAAACTCGCAAAAATTCTTAGTAACATTTAAATACTAGAAGGATTGATGAAACAAAACCTTCAAGCAAATCCTTGGGGTAACTTGGGGGTTATATAGTTTTCGTTATTTAACCATGTCATACATTTACAAATTGCTCAATTAACTCTTTAGGTAGATGAGTTTGGAAATATAATGTCTTACCTCTCTTAGCAATGTCCATTGTTAAAAGAAAACAAAAAAACTTTGCTCTAGAAACACCTTTAACGTAATAAATGGCCTTTGAATATAGATAACCCCACTGCTTGTTAGTAGGCACTTGTGTGAACAGGAATGATTCAATCAGTTACTATTTATTTGTAAACACGGTATGGCGGGAAATATTAGTATTAAGGGTCTTACTAACTAATAATATTTGGTTGTTTCACATGAAATGTCCGTTTTTATAGTTTCTGAAATACTTAAAGGATCTTGCAGGTCTCTGTTGTTTTCTTCCGAATGTTTACATATTTAAAGTAAACAGTTACTAATCCTCTACCTTTGTATTATAAACATTAGCTTCCCAATCAATTACCTACTTTTTAGTATACCTCCAAATATGAACATGGAAACACGCGATTTGCGAGTAATATTTTTTTACGAATATAAAATCGGCCATTCAGCAGCTGAGACCGCTAGAAATATTTTTGCAAGGCGTTTGGGGAAGGGAATGTTAATGAACGGACCTTTCGCCGTTGGTTTGCTAAGTTTTCAGCTGGGGATACCGACTTGGAAAACTTGCCCCGAGGAAGACCTCCGTCCGTAATAGACAACGATGTCCTCAAACATACAGTAGAAGGAAACCCCTACCAAACAGTTAAAGGACTCTCAGCACAACTAAATGCAAGTGCATCTACCGTTTCCAGTCATTTAAAGTGTATCGTGAAAGTAAAAGAGCTCGATACATGGGTGCCTCATGATCTCACTGAGTGGCAGCAAGACCCCATGTTTCAAAACATACCGTGGCTACGAAGTTATTCCGCACCCACCATATTCTCCTAACTTGTCTCCAACAGATTACCACCTGTTCAGGAATTTATACAACTTCGTCAAAGGAAAACTTTTTGAAAATGATGATCAAGTGAAAAGTGCATTTTCAGAGTTTTTTAGTTCGGGGATAAAAAAGTTGGTGTCACATTGGGAAAAATGTGTAGAAAAATAAGGTAAATACTTCGAATAAAATTATCTTGTTTTCATATCGGATTTTTCATAAAAATCCTTTACCTTAAAAACGGACATTTCATGGGACACAACCCAATAAAAAGTTCAAGCACTGGAAAATTCTAAACTTTCGACTTGACTTTTTACCGCCTAAATTGGGGATTTTGCCCACTGTGCCCCGGCTAAAAGGATTCTTTGTATTCGTTATAAACACAAACCCTCTAATTTCGAGAGGGAGAGGAAATTTATTTTTTTTGGTTGATTACAATGGTTCATTTTTGAAAATAATAAACGAAATTTGAATCAATAAGTTCCAAAAAAATGTCAATACTTTTAATAAGCTCAGAAGTAGGACCTGCAGTATAAGCCTCTCGACAGAAGAGCTTCCCACGCATCTGCTCGCCATGCTCACATTACGTCAGGAGTTTTTTTATCTTCTTCAAGAGCTCAATATCAGCTCCTGAGGATGTGGGAGGAGTTTATATAATGGAACAGCAGAGAGCTCTTCCTCCAAAGATTATATTTAAAATCTGGTGCACACCTTACTCACTTACTATATACTATTCTATAATACATTGATTTCAAAGATAAATTACCTTCAGGAAAAACAAAAATATATTCTTTGTAAAACAATCATAAAAATCTGGTGCGGGCAACACACGACTTTCACTTACCTCCGTTTTCAGAATCAATTAAAGAATTTTCAAATACAGTTAGAGATAAAAATGAGTGAAACCATTAAAGAATTAATTAAATGGAATGTCTATAGAGACATGTGTTTGATTAAAAAATCTATTATATTAATATCTAAAATAATCACTTAGTTTTATCGGCTTTTCATCACTCTCTACTAACTTTTAAAAAGCTTGTGTTTTAAATAATATTTTTTTATAAATTCTCAAGCTTTCCAACGGTATATCATACATGTATATTACTGTTCTTATGTTCAAAAACAAAAAATTGCATAACAAATATATTTTTTCAGTTTTCTCCTTTAATTGGGTATCGAATTCATTCAGTTTATATATTTACCTGTTTTTCATCAGTGGTAACAAGATAATATAGTTATTTTTAAAGAATTGACAAAATTGAAGGTACTATAGAGAAAGAGAAATTATAATATCGGCATTTAAGCTCTATCAAACCATTTTAATCCGAATGAATTCTAAATGATATCAAAAGTAAGCCCATTAAATTATACATTTATATGGCGAGTTTAAACAAAATCGTTGGAACCGTTTTCGAGAAAATCGAAAAAAGGTGCAAAATGCATGGCATAAAGTAGCTCTTCTGGTAAGCCGATTTTGATGAAAAAGATTTTGTAACGTCTCGGGTGTATAGTTCTCTTATTATGAAATTTCAGTTTTATAGGACTTACCGCCCGGAAGTTACTACACACAGACCTTTTTGCGGGACTTGGTTATTTGGACTCAGGGGAACCTAAAATGTGTACTTCCGTTGAACAATGGAATTCGAAAATTTTCACGATCGCAATACTTTCCCTTACTATATATAGTAAGTGAAATTAAAAATTATTCATCACGTATCCACTTAATTCAGTTAGTAAAATACTACTCCTAGTTCAGAAACTTTGTTTTTAACTTTTCATTTATAATTATTTAGGAAGTTCTAGTTAATATTTCACACTAAAAATTGCACTCCTTAACTTCCTTATATTATACATTTTTTTCCCTACACAATTTATTACATAGTTTTTTTTACGTTTCAGGGTTCTTTCTCCATTAGCAAAACTTTTTTTAAAAACACTTTTCAACACACAACACATTATTTTATATATCTAGCTCACTGCTATTCGTCCTCTTAGATGTTTATTAGATAACATTGTTTATTCATTAAATGTTCCTTTATGCTGTTGTGGCTAATCGGACGATGCTACAGAGGAAGCCCTAAATTATGCCTATCCAGGTTTGATTAGGATAGGGATCTGTAAAGAGTACCTTACATTGCACTGGATGGGGACTATCGTTTTATGTCTCCTCCGAAGGACGGCATAACTAAGGATTTTTCATTCCCATAAAAAATCCTACGGCTACCTGCAGTTTTGAATCTGCGAGCCTGGACATAGAAGATTGTTATGCTTGCCACTACGCCAAAGGTGACGCCAATTATTCAATGTAATTCATAGTTTACTTTGACTTTATTACTATAATGAGATACGGTCATTTATTTAGTTCAAATAGAAAAAGTTAAATAACTTTAGATAGAAATTTTTTTTTGAAAATTTGTTAATTATGGCCTATTGTTCTAGTATCACAGAACGTTTAATTACGCATGAATTCATATCGAACGGTTAAGTCAGTGTATGTAAATAGTTTTCAAATAGTAATTTAAATTGTATATGACTTATTGTTTTATTTTTTAACTCACAATAACCTTTTTTTTTTCTTTTACTTAGAACGCGAAATGTAATTATAATAAATTAAAAAACATGTTTGTTTTTTAATATGTTATTTATACAAAGCCGCTAAAGAATAAATTATAAACATGTATTCCTTAAAGGTTTTGCTTCTGGGAGTCTAAAATAACGTTTTCAAAAAGGATTTTACGTTTTGTTGTTGTGGTTTATGATAAAAAAAATGTTCAGTTATGTTTTATGAAACCATATTATGTATTAAAATAATGGAACAACTCGTCTTATAACTATATATATATTATCAATACTATATTAATTATATCATCCAATATTTAGGAAAATACATCTACCAAGTCATTAACTCCCAGCATCCTCCATACATTCACAGTATCATTCAATTCAAATCCTCAATTCACTCACTTGAAACTAGATCACGCCATTCTGACCTTTACATTCCTACCCATAGAACCAAATCTGTTGATAATTCCTTTTTATCCGCTCTGCAACTCTCTGGAATTCCCTATCTGATCATATTCGCCATGCTTCTTCCCTTCTTTCATTCAAATCCCATCTTTTCCAACACCTTCTAGAATCCCAAAGAGATGCACACTAAATGTAAAATTCTTAATCCTCTACCTACTTTCAACGTAGGACAGAATTTTTTATTTTTTTATCAAAATTCTACCAATATGGATTAATTCATTAATTTTTATTTTTTTAAACATTAGTAAATAAAAATTTATTTTATTGGTCTCTCGTCCAGACATCTATATATTGAAGTGTTTATTTACTGTACGACATTGTTATTCTTAAGGGACATAGTCCCAGAATAAAGTTATTTTTATTATTATTATTTTAAGTACGTCTCAAGGGTTTGTCTCTTCTGGTGTCCTAACCATTTTTTCAAAACATCACCACTTGATCTTGTTTTAATAATTTATTATATTTTTAGTACATAATTTGAAATCTTTATTCTTGTTTTTTTGTTGTTTTTTTTATGTAACTTTAAGGCTATTTTTACAAATTACTTTATAAATGATAATTTGTTTATCTGTTGTATCTTTCATATAAGTTAGGTATCTGCTTAATTTATTATTATTTCAAATTTAACATTGTTATGATCATATTGTTAAAAGATTATTTATTTTATTTGTTTTTTCTGTGAGAACTGACTCATAACATACATAATAGATTAATAAGTGGACATGATCCTTTAATTTATCTCAATCTTTCTTTCTTTCTCTCTCTCTCTCTCTCTCTCTCTCTTATATATATATATATATATATATATATATATATAATAATAAATAATAATAATAATAATAAATTCTTTATTTATTCTGGGACATGTCCCTTTAGAATAATATTACAAATTTTACATAAAGAAACTTTAGTGTCTTAGAGTATAATAAAACAAGCAAAATAATAAAAATAAAGACAAATATAAACTATTATAATAAATTAAAAGATACTCTGATAATTAATAACAAAACTATAAAAAAATAAAATAAAGAGAAAATGTCCACACACACACTATATATATATATATATATATATATATATTATATATATATATATATATTACATACACACACATACACATATCTGTATACATATATAAATCCGAAATACAAATTTTAATTAAAAGAACTTTACAATATTGGTGGAATATTAATGAAATAATACAGTAAATGTTCAAATACAACACAAATAAAATATTATATTCAAATTATCGTTTCTATGTTTTTTACTGCTTTTTATTGAGATTTTCGAATCTATTTAGGTCTCTTTGGGAATTGGATAGAAAGGAAGTGATTGAATAGTCGGGATTTAAAGGTAGGAAGAGTGTCAGAGTGACGAATATATGAAGGAATAGAATTCCATACGGACGAGGAACGGATGAGGAACGATCTGTCGAAAGCTGCGGTTCGATGGGGCGTCACATACAGGTGGAAAACTTGAAAGAGGAAGGTTGCCAGAAAGTATTTACATCGGTAGGACGGGAAAAGCCACTTCAACTCTTCATAGAAGTGGGTGACAGAAGTGTCCCTGGATATCCCGAAGATAAAGCGTAATAAGCAGTTAAATAATCGTTTTAGTTTAGCTCCTAGATCCCCAGAGACACCCCCATACACCGCACAGCAGTAGTCGAAGTGGGGGAATATTAAGGAGCAAACCAGGAGTCTACGGGTTTCAAATGGAAGAAGGTGACGGTGATGATTTAGGAGTTTTAAGGTGGATATGGTGCGTCGAGAGATTTCAGAGACATGGTTCTTCCAAGAAAGAGTTTGATCGAGGGTGATCCCAAGGTTTTTAACGGTTTGGTGGAAGGTTATTGGATTATTATTGAGGAACAGTGTTGGGATTGGAGGAAGGGTTTTAAGGAGGGGATTGGAACCTATTACAATCGCCTTTGTCTTCTCTGCATTTAACTTAAGCTTGTTGGCTGATGCCCAGTAACTAATTCTGTTCAAATCTTCTTGAAGTTTTTCAGTCGCTTGTAATAGGTCCGAAGGAGGGAAGGATAGGTAAATTTGGATGTCATCTGCATACATATGGTATTGGGAGTGATATATATGATGGGGAAGATCATTGATATAAATGGCAAACAGGGTGGGGGATAGTGATGAGCCTTGAGGAACGCCACAGAATAGAGGCAAAGTCTTGGAAGGAGGTTGGCCTGGAACTACCACGTACTGTGATCGGTCGGAAAGGAAGGATTTGAACCAGCTCAAGGAACTGTTGGATAATGGGAGTTTTTTTAGCTTAGTTAGAAGGATTGTATGGTCAACGGTATCGAAGGCTTTGGAAAAATCTAGGAGAATTAGAATGGTTATTTTTTGGTGTTCAATGGCGGATTGGAGGTCTTGGATTATTTTTAGGAGAGCAGATTGTGTTGAATAACCTGGTCGGAAGCCGGATTGGAGTGGGTTGATAAGGGAACGTTCTTCTAGAAAATTTAATAACTGATTTTGAACAATGCGTTCCAGTGGTTTAGAAAGATTTGAAAGCAGAGATATAGGACGGAAGTCGGATGGTAAGGAAGGATTAGGAATTTTATTTAGTGGTCGAACTAAGGCGGTCTTCCAAGATACAGGGAAAATGGAATTTTGCAAGGAAAAGTTGTAAATATGATATAGGATCGGTATAAGAGCTGGGAGACAGGATTTAATTAATTTTACTGGAATGTTGTCCGGTCCGTAATCGTTTGTGTGGGATTTATGAATAGAAGTTATTAGTTCGTCATATGACACATGGGAAAAGAAAAAACTTTCTGCATTGAAACTATGATGTTGAATATCGGTTGGGGAGGATGAACCAGGAGATAGGGGATACGAAATAATTATTGAGATCGTCTGGTGTAACAGGAATGGTATTGCATTTATTGGATTCTGGAAAGGATAATTTTCGGAGTATTTTCCATTTCGATCTAGAATCTGGTGCATTGGAAAGGGAGCTATGAATGTAGTGGGATTTAGCACGTCGCACTGCTTCTTGGGTTTCATTACGGAGAAGTTTAAAACAAGTATAATCACCTGGAAAGCGAGTTCGGCGAAATTTCCGTCTTGCTGCCTCTCTTCTTTTCATCACATCTCTTATTTCAGGAGTCAACCAAGGAGCAGTGGGACGGCGTAAGGTTTGGGTTTTTAAAAGAGCATGCCTATCTAGTAAGGTTTTCAGGTTTGAGGTGAGAGAGGAAATCATAGGATCGATCGAATTAGAAGAGTATATGGTGTTCCAATGGAAAGATTCGAGGTCGGTTTGGAGGGATTCGAAAGAAAGGAGGTCCAAATTACGGTAGGAGACTACTTTAGGAGTGAAGGATTTTACCGGTAGATTGTATTAAATCTCTATGAGGTCGTGCGATGAAAGAAACGGGACCGGGTGCTGAGAGGATGAAAGGACTTTTAGAGAGGAGTCGGTTATGTGAAGGTCTAACCAGGTGTCAGAGAATTGAGTATGATGGGTAGGAAAATAAGGAACAAGGTAAAGATTTAGGGAAAAAAGTAGGTTTAAGAAGAAGGATTTATCGGATGATTCAACTAACATATTAATATTGAAATCTCCGGAGATGATAATACTGGAGTAACTGGAGACCAATTGGACTAGGGATGTTTCAAAAAGGCTGTCGAAAGGAACATGAGGAGCTCGGTATACAACACCGTACAGGACAGGAGATGAGGCAGTTGAGATTTCCACAAAGAGGTATTCAATATGAGGATCATCATGAGAAGGGGATTGGAGTAGGGTTTTGGCCTTGAGAGAGTCATGTATATACAGCCCCACCCCACCACCCCTGCGATCAGATCTATCATGGCGAAGGAAGGAATAATTGGTAAGGGATACTTGTGAGGAAGGAATGAAAGGTTTTAACCAAGTTTCGGAGATAGCTATGATGTGGTAAAAATTATCTGTAAAATACTGCTGGAATTCATCGTAGTGAGCAATGAGGGATTGAGCATTAACGTGACAGGAGATGAGGATATTAGTCATAACTATGGAAGTGGAAATTGGGATAACTGTAAATGGATGGGGAATATAAGATCGGCGACCTGAAAAGTCCTGAGAAGCAACAGCAATATGTTAGAAAAGTGGAAGAAAAGCTACAAAACAATGCACCTGAAATAGAAGAAGACGTGCAAAAGAAATGGAGTAGGATAAGTGAAGCTGTAAGGAATGCGGCGGATGGGACGATAGGCGAGGAAAAGAGAGAGAAAAAGAACTGTTGGTTCGATCATGAGTGTGAAATGGCGGTACAGGAGAAGTTAAAAGCTCATAGAAAGATGCTTCAAAGGTGGACAAGACAGGCCAGCGAAGAATATAAACGGAAAAGAGAAAATGTGAAGCAGCTCTGCAGATATAAAAAGAGGAAGAAGGAAAAAGAAGATCTAGACGCAATGCTGCAGGATTTCGAAAACAAAAACTGCAGGTCATTCTATGGCAGAGTAAAAAACATAAGAAAAGGATTCCAACCCCGGATATCTTTTTGCAAAGACAAGGAAGGTCTACTCTTGGGTGACAAGAATAGAGTGATCGACAGATGGAAAGAATACTTTAAAGAGCTGCTAAATCCAGACGAAAACTGTGAAGAGACAATTTGTGATCTCGGAACAGTAGAACAGGACGTAGAGCTGGAACCACCAGATCCGGAAGAAGTAGAAGAAGTAATTATGTCCTTAAAAGATAACAAAGCGCCAGGAATTGATGGGATCCCAGCAGAAGCAATCAAAGCTGGAGGGGAGGCACTCTATAGAGAAATATACGAATTGATTTTAATGATATGGACGAAGGAGGAAATGCCCAGTGAGTGGAAGGTGGCTGTTATGTTGCCTATTCATAAAAAAGGAGACAAACTGGATTGCGGGAATTATAGAGGTATTACATTACTTAGTGTAGTCTACAAGGTGATGTCAACTTTGATAATGAAGCGGGTTGTCAAGAGAGCGGAAGAGGTGTTGGGCGATTACCAGTGTGGATTCCGCCCTGAAAGATCTACAATAGACAACATCTTTTGCATGAGGATGATGTTAGAAAAATGCTGGGAATGGAATGTTGAACAACATCATCTGTTCATTGATTACAAGCAAGCATACGACAGCATAAATAGAAGCGTAATCTATGAAAAGTTAAAACACCTAGGATATCCTTTAAAGCTTATCAGGCTTATCAAGATGACCCTGCAGAATAGTCAAGGAGTTGTCAAAATTCAAGGTGAAATGTCAACCTCTTTTGAAATTCAGAAAGGTGTTAAGCAGGGCGATCCTCTTTCTCCAGTCCTATTCAATTTGTTATTGGAAGTGGTCATGAGGTCAATAAGGACAAGGCCTGGAGGATGTATTTATCACAGACTGACGCAACATCTAGCGTTTGCAGATGATCTTGTGATAACCGGAAGAACAACCAGTGCTTTACTTGGAGCTTTCGAGGAATGCGAAGTGGCTGCGAGGAGAACAGGACTGATCATAAATACGAAAAAAACTAAGTATATGAGGATCAGCAGGGAAGAAGGAGGAAACAGGTATATCGAGGGGGCTGGATATAGGTTCGAGAGAGTACCACAGTTTAAGTATCTAGGCACTGTTATCACAGAGAACAATAAGATTAGAGACGAAATTAAAGCAAGGATAACAGCTGGCAATAGATGCTATTGGTCTCTTCTGAAAATATTTCAGAACAGGAATATATCCCAGAGAACTGAAGATAAGACTATATTGTACTGTCCTTCAGCCAGTGGTCATGTACGGAAGCGAGTCCTGGACATTAACACGCAATGATGAAAGACTGCTAAACATGTGGGAAAGGAAAATTCTCAGAAAAATCTTTGGTCCTACAAAAGAAGGAGATCGTTGGCGAATGAAGACGAATGAGGAAATTAGAACTCTGTATCAAACACCTGATATAGTTGCCAAGATCAAGAGTGCCAGAATAAGATGGCTGGGGCATGTACAGAGAATGGAAAGTAGGAGGCTGCCTAAAATGATGATGGAGGGACACCCTGGTGGAAAGAGGAGCAGGGGCAGACCTAGACTTCGTTGGCTGCAGGACGTAGAGGAGGACCTTCGGTCGTTAGGAGTCAGCGGATGGAGAAGAGCTGCCGAAGACAGGTCAGAATGGAGGAGGATTGTTGAGGAGGCCAAGGTTCTACAAGGACCATAGCGCCGATAGATAGATAGATAGAATGGATAGGGAATTAAGGAAAGTGGAGAGCGAAATATTGAGTACAGTATTGGCATCTAATAAGAAATAAAAAAAAACCAACCACATTGTAATGATGAATTGATTATTCGTAAAAGAAAATATGAATTCAGACTAAAATAAGAAAAAATTGCAGCCAGATAAAATATATAGAAAACGATTTTAAAATAAAATGATGTAAATAAAACACAGCTGTTACAAGATTGTAAATGAAATATAAAAATATTCCAAAATAATAAAATGGCATTTATGCCTGTTAGATTGCAAGAAAAAATTAACAGAAATGAACGATCTTTTTTAAACGGATAAAATAAAAATATTAAAATATTGTAGTAACCTAAAATGAAAACTCAAGAAAAAATATCTAAATCAGACGGTTTGTTTACAATTACCGCCGGGTAACCATCAGACTTCCTACACCTGACACGCCCACCACTAAACCATACATACTTGATCTTGGATGACACCTTTTTCTGCCTGGCCAGCCAGTAAAGATGCCTGTTAGTGGGTGTCATCGCCTCGCTGAGGTAGATAGGATGGCTGTTATTACCGTCCCACCCCAGGTGCCGCGTAGTAAGGTCCCTTTTGACTCTTCTCTGCCGAATTAAGTCATCTTTCACCGCTTGCCGGACAAACCGCGCGATGATAGTCCCCGCGGCTCCCGCTTCCTTGGGCCTGAGGCGTACAGCGTGGTCCAGATCTTTTGGGCCCAGCTTCACGCCCAGGGCTGCGCCGACGTTAAGTATGGTGCCAGTCACGGTCTCACCTGGCTTTTCAGGAATACCTCGTATTTCTATAGTATTTTTTAATTGAATTTGTTCAGAATTATTCAAGCGATCTTCCAAAACTGAAATTTTTTCTTTTAATAAATTATTTTCTATCGACAATTTCTCTACTTGGTTTTTTTGTTGTTCGAGAAGGTTTTCAATTTTTTGAAGTCTCTCCATATTTTCGAACGAGAGTTCGGACTGCTTCTCGAGAGTTTCTTTGATGTCTTTTAACTCGTCTATCCCTCGGAGCCGAGCCTTCATCTCTTTAACCTCCTCAGTGAGCGCCACTAGTAAGTTTATCATTGTAGCAGGCTCGTTGACCGATGATGATCGCGAAGTCGATTCGCAGTCAAAGCAAACCCACTTTTTATAAGCCTCTGGGTCGGTCGTTTCTAATTTAACACATTTTGTGTGAAAAATATTTTGACAAAGTGCGCATATCAATTTTGATTTTTCGTCTCTTCCGACCGATTTGCTACACAATTTACAATTCGCCATTTTTTTTCCTTTTAATTATTTAAATTATATTGCGAAAAAAAAAATAATAATGACTATAATACGTAATAGTATTGCGTGTTTATTCGAAGACCTGTAGGATTAGGCTCGTAAACAAACTATCCCCACCACTAACACTCGACAGCACCAAGTATGTAAAGTTTTTATTTTTTATAGTTCTAGAAGTTGATTATTAATATTAACTATACTGCAATATATAGTTACCTAGTGAGGATAATCAATTTGTAAAGTTGAAAGGTTCAGATGTTCAGTAAAAATAAAACAAATGTCACAGAAATAAACGGCCGAGCTCCTTACACTACAACAGCTACTCTATGAACGTTATATATATATATATATATATATATATATATATATATATATATATATATATATATATATATATATATATAAAGTTGTTGAATAGAAAACGGGTTGGAACCTACAGATTGTCACACTTTTACCACAGAATTAATTGCTATTTTATTTGGAAACTTTTTAATTTAAGTATACAAATCGCTTAGATTACACAGAACGCTGTGTTGCTTTTACTTTTCTATCGAGCTGGAAAGTTTAATTTTCTTTTCCTGTCACTAGAAAACCCTTGGGAAAAAACTTTCCTTGCTTCTATTCTCTATTTCATTGTCGGCGAACCTAATTCTCTCGTCTATGAACTAACAACTTGTTCGTCATCCTAGCTTCAGTTAATTGTCTTGTCGGCTTGTATTTGGTTATCTAGCATCTAAGAGGTAATTACTTTTTTGTCGTAAATCGGTAATGTTATTCATCACAATTAAAGTTTTTTTTTATTGATTTTTACCAGGCTGAAGAGTAAATCGTCAAATATTCCTTACCTTAAATATACGAGGCGAATCAATATTCTAACTTTCTAATTAAGACATAAAATAACATAATAAAATCCTAATTGGATTTTCTTCTGTAATTTTAATTTTCTTTCTTAAATGTTTGCATGTAGGACAACCAGAATAAACTTAATTATTTTTTTCGTTTAACTTATTACTTTCACATATCTATGTACGAAATATATAGTAAGGGAATAGTATTAAAAGTTATATTAGTATTAGTATTGAACGAGGCGTGGAACAAGGAGCCTCAGTCCATTAAATAAGCTGAAGAACTGCTTGGAGTGTGGTCATGTGGAACATGAAGACAGTGCAAGTACAGGCGTTATTATATGCAGACGACATCGTATTGGGACAGTCTCTGAGAAAAAAAATGCAATAGGCCATTATATTGGGTTGTTTTACATGAAATGTCCGTTTTTATAGTTTCTGAAGTACATAAAGGATTTTGCAGGTCTCTGTTGTTTTCTTCCGAATGTTTACATATTTAAAGAAAACAGTTACTAATCCTCTACCTTTGTATTATAAACATTAGCTTCCCTATCAATTACCCACTTTTTAGTATACCTCCAAATATGAACATTGAAACACGCGATTTTCGAGTAATATTTTTGTACGAGTTTAAACTCGGCCATTCAGCAGCTGAGGCCGCTAGAAATATATGCAAGGCATTTGGGGAAGGGAGTGTTAATGAACGGGCCATTCGTCGTTGGTTTGCTATGTTTTCAGCTGGGGATACCGGCTTGGAAAACTTGCCCCGAGGAAGACCTCCGTCCGTAATAGACAACGATGTCCTCAAACATAGAGTAGAAGGAAACCCCTACCAAACAGTTAAAGGACTCTCAGCACAACTAAATGCAAGTGCATCTACCGTTTCCAGACATTTAAAGTGTATTGGGAAAGTAAAAAAGCTCGATACATAGGTACCACATGATCTCACCGAGCGGCAGCAAGACCCCATGTTTCAAACGGAGTGTTGTGTTACTTTATGTATCACCCAAACTAATGTATGTATTTTTTTGTAATATCTAATGACTAGAAGGATTGATGAAACAAATCATACAAACAAATCTATGGGGTAACTTGGGGATTCAATAGTTTTTCGTTATTTACCGACTTGGAAAACTTGCCCCTCATGATCTCACCGAGCGGCAGCAAGACCCCATGTTTCAAAACATACGTGAAAAATTGAAAGAACTGGGCTACGAAGTTCTTCCGCACCCACCATATTCTCCCGACTTGTCTCCAACAGATTACCACCTGTTCAGGAACTTAGACAACTTCGTCAAAGGAAAACTTTTTGAAAATTATGGTCAAGTTAAAAGTGCGTTTTCAGATTTTGTTTCACTTCAAAGCTCAAAGTGAAATTTTCAGTTCGGAGAGGTTGGTGTCACATTGGAAAAATGTGTAGAAAAAGAAGGTAAATACTTGGAATAAAATTATCTTGTTTTCATATCGTATTTTTAATAAAAATCCTTTACCTTGAATGTATTATGATAAATCTTCATTTGTATCGTGATCTAACTCTTGAGTTCAAAATTAGCTATGAATATTCCCTGTTATTATCAATTACTTCTTTAAGTATTATATGAAGTTGACGAAACTAGCGAATATCTCCTTTGTTTACTTCCCTAGTGAGATCGTTTCGGCCAAGGCCGCACGCAACATTTTTGTTTCTCACCGCCGCTTTTCAGATCTATTGTCTTGCTAGGGAAAATTAGATGGTGATTGTCTGCTTCCCTTGGTAGGGTTCTCTTAATATTAGCATAATATATCATGATTACTAAGCTCATTTTGAAAAGAAGATAATTTTTTTTTTTAATTTAATTTAGTCAGAAAATAAGTCTGGTTTTCAAGACCAGTGACTAGATGAGAGGCGCTGGGATCTCCCAGCATTAGGCTTCGACATCCATTATTAGAGAGGATCTCAGGGTTTGATTCGGAGTTCTCAGGGGCCGCACAGTGGGTAATATGACCGATTTAGGTGGACAAATTCTGAAACGTCTATATTTAACCTTTAGGGTCCCAGATTACGGAAAAAAATAATTTAAAAACTTATGAAAACTAATAAATTTTTTGACACGATTGGCGAGCGCACAGTGTTCAAAAATCAAATTAATCTGCTAAAATCTAAAACTTCCCTACATTTTACGTTTGAAGTCCCAGAATACGGAAAATCTAATGGCTCGGAGTTGCTAAAACCTGCTAATAGAATGTATTTTATATCATTTAGGAAATTCTTGAAGAGTGTTGTGTCACTTTATGTATCACCCAAATTAATGTATGTATTTTTTTGTAATATCCAATGACTAGAAGGATTGATGAAACAAATCATACAAACAATCTTTGGGGTAACTTGGGGGTTCAATAGTTTTTCGTTATTGAATAGGGGCAAACATTTACAAATTTCTAAATTAACTCTACAGGTGAGATTGCAATGTATATTCAATTACGAGTTTGGAAATATAATGTCTTACCTGTCTCAGCAATGTCTATTGTTAAATAAAAGCAAAAATACTTATAATCCATCTGCCGGTTATTAGGCGATTGTGTGAACAGGAATGATTCACTCATTTACTATTTATTTGTAAACACGGTCTGGCAGAAATATTAGTTTTAAGGGTCTTGCCAACTAATAATAAAAAGTTTAAGCACTGAAAAATTCCTAACTTTTGACTTGACTTTTGTCCAATTAAATTGGTGATATTGCCCACTGTGCGCCGGATGAAAATATCTTGAATGTGGCCAAGGTTATTGTATTTGTTGACTTTTGATTTGTTCTTGTTTCTGATTATATATTTGATTGTAGTTTACTCTGTACTGGAAATTAATTTCTTATGGCTGTAATACTCATTTCACCAGAGTGTAGCTGATTGTATCATTTCTGAATGAATCAATTTTTAAACTAAATCATTTTAGTTTAAAAATCCTTAACTTTGAAAAACTTAAGAGACGAACGATATCTCTTAGGGATTAGGAACCAATATAACTTCACATAATCCGTAGATAACTGATTAATTACTAAAGATAAAATATTCTTAGATAATTTTCAATACAAAATAAAAGACATGCGATATGTTCCTCAAAACCTTTTTGTCTCAAACCGTATTCAATAATGCACTGTACAGGGATGTCCATTCTACTCTGATTCAAAAACTTTTTTAGAATCAATACTTTTACCAACATTATAATTAGTGTGAAATAAAATGTTATCCTTCGATAGTCACAATTTAATATCAATCTTTTATAAAAATTATTTTCGACGTTTTGGAATCTACCGCAGCTTCAGGACCTTTTATCTATAGTGAATAAATAATTTCATTAATTATTATTTAAATATAAAAATGGAAATATAAATAAATAATTGATTAGAGGAACTAATGATCAGATAATTGAGGTACGGTTAATTAACTAGTTATCTCATTTATTTATTTAGGAACTCAATAAGATTAATTTTGTCTATGCATTACAAAATAAACATGAGTAAAGGAATATCAATGTTAAAAATAATTATTTTTCCATTCTCTTAAGTTCTTGATTTTTTGTAAAGTATCATATCAGTTTGTTGCTTCATACCTTATATTTTTTTTTATTCCAAAACACTTTCATATAATTAATTGGCATTATTCAAATAGTTATGACCGTTCTAACTTTATTTATCAGGTACAGTCTTGATTTCTTTCCATGCACAATATGGATCAGTTGTATAATTTCAGGATTTAAATAAATATTCGAGGTCACCAGCGGTGTAGTGGCTAGTATAACTGCCTTATATACCCAAGGTCACAAATCCAAATTCGGCTACTGGCCTTAGAATCTTTTAAAGAGAGTGAAAAAAAAAGTCTATGCCGTCCTTTAGAGTGAACTTAAGTTAGTAGTCGCGAGCCTGTGTTTTTAAGGTAAAGGATTTTTATTAGAAATACGATATGAAAACAAGATAATTTTATTCGTAGTATTTACCTTTTTTCTCAACGTGACACCAGCTTTTTTATCCCCGAACTAAAACTTTGAGCTTTGAAGTTGACTGAAAACGCACTTTTCACTTGATCATCATTTTCAAAAAGTTTTCCTTGGAAGAAGTTGTCTTAATTCCTGAACAGGTGATAATCTGGTGGAGAGAAGTCGGGAGAATATGGTGGGTGCGGAAGAACTTCGTAGCCCAGTTCTTTCAATTTTTGCACGGTATGTTTTGAAACATGAGATCTTGCTGTGTCTGGAAACGGTAGATGCACTTGCATTTAGTTGTGCTGAGAGTCCTTTAACTGTTTGGTAGGTGTTTCCTTCTACTGTATGTTTGAGGACATCGTTGTCTATTACGGACGGGATCCCCAGCTGAAAACTTAGCAAACCAACGGCGAATGGTCCGTTCAATAACACTCCCTTCCCCCAATGCCTTGCGAATATATCTAGCGGCCTCAGCTGCTGAATGAAAGAGTTTAAACTCGTACAAAAATATTACTAGAAAATCGCGTGTTTCCGTGTTCATATTTTTAGGTATACTAAAAACCGGGTAATTGATTGGGAAGCTAATGTTTATAACACAAAGGTAGAGGATTAGTAACTGTTTACTTTAAATATGTTAACATTCGGAAGAAAACAACAGAGACCTGCAAAATCCTTTATGTATTTCAGAAACTATGAAAACGGACATTTCATGTGAAACAACCCAATAACTCTCCAATCACACATCTGAGACCATAAGGTATAGCGTCAGAATTGGAGAATTAAAAAAACTCCCAACAAATCTTTACCCTTTGTCATAAACCTATGACATCCTGCCCTGCAGTACCTTTAATAATATTCCGCTAATACCGGTTGAACAGATTCGCTATCTAGGACTCCTACATGATAAACGTCTGACATGGAATTCGCACACTAGACTGAAAAGAAAAGAAACTGCTTCGGTAACTTCGGCACTCACTAGACAGACGCTCTAACCCTCCACTTCAACTACTAACGGATCATAGAACTACATGATCATCATAAGGAATATGGAGTTGGGCTTTGGGGCTTTACTAAATCATCAAATTCTTTCCGTATTCAATCCAAAATCCTCAACGCTCCTTACTTTGTCACGAATAAATTCATCCATTAAGACCTTAATGTTCCATAGGTTTCTGATTTGGCCCGAATCCGGTATCAATCATCTTCCGATCCGGATAATCTTCCGAGACGTCTGAAAAATGGCCTCGATACTTTATTGTTTAGCTTTTCTACTGAAATACTGCCAATGGGCAGTTCCTGTACATGCCTTTCTTATGTATTTTCCCTTACAGCTCATTTACTATATATTATTAACCAAGACAATTCTAAAAATTTAAGTTGTAAAAATCAGGAAAAAAAACCACGAGATTACCACTACAACCCATGAAGAGTTTCGGGCTTAGTACATGTAGAGATCCGTACTGTTTCTAGGCTAACGGTCGTGCAATGAGGTGAATCGCCCAGCCGCCAGGTTTTTCCCCCATTTTGGGTACCCACTTTAAAGAGGCTGGGTCTGCCCCAGGAGGGTGTCCATACCCAGGATCGCCCCCCGGCTGAAATAACAGTATAAAACACAGCCGGGATTCACAGCACAGTAGACAAGCGCTCTACCAACTAGACCACGCCGCTCCTAAGTAAAAATCAGCAATCATAACTAAAATATTAATATTATTTTAAATGTTTTGGAAGGGAAGCTATTTGGAGAAATGAATCGATACAAGGCCATACATGAGAAGGTATAGCATATAACTGGTATAGCATGATTGTAATAGCATATAGCACAATGTCGATAGTAACAATTGTGACAGCTTTGGCAGGAAATCAATGACCACTTCACTAGTCCTCGTCCGAATGTCTATAGCATATTCCAATGCTCTTCACATCTCATAAATCCTTTTATTATCGACTATTCTTTATTACACTCATAAAAATATCAAATGCAATAAAACCTTTCGTTTGTTTATTTTTATTCACTTTTTATATCATCTTAGTGTTGTGTCATAGCTACATACATACATACTTATTTTTATGTACAATGTATTTTATTTCCTTTTTTCAAGCACCATGTTACCTGAACATAAGGATGAGATGTAGAATAAAAGTAAGACAAATAATTGTAAAAACAAAAGAAATAGCATATCATAAAATACTATGGTAAATAAATTTATATAATAAGTCACATACATTATACAAATTGTGTCTACTAAATATAGTATGAATACTGCAAATAAATACACAATGATATCATATTAATTAAACATATAAATTAATTTTCAATAAACACCACTTTTCTTATTCCTTTAGTTTCAAGTACTATTCAAAATGTTTTATATCTTCTCCATATTTGTCTAATTCAGAAATCTCTTATTCTATACAAATTTCTTAATACATTTAAAATCTGCTTTAAATGGTTAACTTTAGTGTTCTAAAAGTTAATTTATACAATAATAAACATAATGTCTGTTCAATTTTATGTTTATTTATATATTATATATTATATATCATTGTATCTATATTTTGAAAGATAATTTTTTTTTACTACAAAATGAACTATTTATATGCATTTTCATTAATGATAAACTCTGCATTCATTGTAGATAAATTATGGTTTATTAATTATTCACAATAAATGATCCCAGAACGAAGTGCAGTGCTTTCAACATGATATCAAATATTACGCTGGTTCTAACTAGCCGGAATCACGGAACAGAACGAGGCAATAATCGAAAGCTATCAATGTTGATTCAGGCAAAAGCAATCGAGTATTAATCAAATTCTGTGACCCTTGCTAGTATTAGAAAATATATTTGGGTACAAACGTGTTGCATTGATATACAAAGGTCTACGAATCTGTTGATAGCTTTTCTATTTTAAGTGAAAATGAATCACCTCATCCCCTAGTATTGATCGTTCATTTTATATTATGTTACAAAATATTGTTGTATATATATATATATATATATATATATCTATGTATATATATATTTTCTATATATATACGATAGGTTTTTTTTTTATAACTTTACTTGATGAATGAACCAGTATAAAGATTTTAAAAGTAACTTTTTCCCAGGACTCAGTCCCCTGATTATAATATGTTTGAACAAAAATAAAAATTATAACAGACAAAAGAGATTAATAAAAACATTAATATTTATTATAAATGTAACTTTATTGAACTAATCAAAATGTTTAAAGGGGAAAACAAAATAGGTAAAACATCAGTAAATAAGCCAATGACTAAACACTGATAGAGGCGTTATAAGTATATAAATAAAATGACAACTTTATGAACGTTGGTTATAAAGAAAAAAAAAAGATTTAATATCCTAAAAATATTGGCTTTTTTGACATTTCCTTACTTAATTAACATGGTTAAAACTAACTTTTTCACAAATATGCATTTTTTTGTTTTAGCCGTGAGTTAAAACACGCCCAGTCTTTATAAAGTGGGTACCCAATGATTAGGAAAAACCTGCTGCTAACCGTGATGAAGGCTTAACCAGCTCATTGTATGGCTGTTGGTTTAGAAACATTTCGTATGTAATCAGCCCAAAACCCTTCATAGGTTGTGGATTAACAGTTTTTTTTTTTTTTTTTTCTGAAGTGATGCCTAAATATTTTTTACCGCTCTTAAATTATCATTTTCAAATTAGCTAATACCTGATTAAAAAGAAATAAGTTATTATAAAGAGGTGAAATCGATAATAATAAATTTCTTAGGTTAATAATAATAATAATAAAATAGGGTAACACGTTATAATTCTCTAAAGTTAGAAAATCTTAATAATTATTATTAAATAAATAAGTTTTTATAATTTGAAACATCATCAATTTTATTAACGAATTAATTTTTTTTGGGTGCCGGATTTGAATCCTATCTGTGGCAAAAAAAAAATCATTCATTATGTTTTTCAGCCCTAGGGCGACCATGAGGTTAGGAGATACCAAAGATTTGTGTCAAAAACCTTGCGACTAAGCGTGATATCGACCAAATCACCTCATTGCTCGGCCGTTGGCCTAGAAATCACTTTATGTGCTGAACCAAAGACTCTCCAAATAATCTAGATAATAGTTTTTTTTTTTTTTTTTTTTTTTTTTTTATATAAAAATAATTATAGATGAAAGTTTTCCTTAACAAAGCTTTGTTTATATATTTTTTTAAAATATGTGATGATTATCTTGTCCTTCTAGGCGTCTTCTGTAATAAAAAATAAATTATTTAAAAAATGATTTTATATTTTTTAATATGTAAGATGACACATTTATAATCCATTCATGTCTTCAATTTTCAGTAAAAATAAAAAAAGAATTAAGGATTCGTCGATATTTTTTTTTTTTTTTTTTAAATCGCCTGAAAGCTAAATCTTTAAATTGAGGTTCACGATATTAAATAATTTTTTTTGGGAATCTAGTAAAATCCTTGAAAAGATAAGAGTGAAAAAACCTAAATCCATCAGTGGCGGTTTAAGGATGCTATAAATTTTTCATGTTTATACCTTCGAAGATAACCCCAGATAAGAGTGGATCCCAGTATATATGTTTGTCAGATAATACTGCGATCATCTTAAAAAAATATATTTACATCGTTTAGTAAATATTATTTAGTGGAATTATCGATTACATTTTATTTTGTTTACGTTTTTGTAGGTTTAATTATTTTAGGACTATACCAAACTGTTTGAACAGCGGTAAAGAGATGTACACTAAACTACGATAGACACAAAATTCAATTTATTTAATAATAGAATTTAACAAAAAAACTTGCTGATAAAATTTCTATTTAAACTTATTCTGTTATATTTAAAATGAGTGTTTTTTCATTAATTAATCTTAAAAGGAACTTCGTTTAATAATATTATATTAAATATATTACGATTTGAGTATGTATTCGTTACTGTTTTTAGTTTATTAGTTCAGTTATTTACTATTTCTTGTTGTAGTATTGTACTTCTATTGAATCAACACAGGTAAACTCCTTTCACACCAGCAGGGGCTCATCTTAGTGGTATTGTGACTTCTACACTATTTATTCTGTAAAAAGTAGATGTAGTTTGATTACAATAAAAAGTCATTAATAATAATAATAGGCTTACCGAACCCCGAAGGTTCGATGCCGATACCACCAAACTTCGCCTGCACAGACTCGTCCAATGTTCACCGGTCAAGCCCAAGCCCTCGAGATCAGCCTTAATGCAATCCTCCCATCGACGCTTCGGCCTACCTTTCGGACGCCTACCAGTCGGTTCAGCGTATACCAACTTTCTCGGAATCCGTTCCTCACCGAGCCCAACAACTTTACGCGCCCATTTGAGTCTCCGCGATGCTATTAACTCAATTATATTCACAGGATACAAACTCCGCAATTCCGCGTTGTGCAACCTTCTAAACTCTGTAGTGGCCTCATCTCTCTTCGGACCAAATATTTTACGCAGTACCTTATTTTCGAAAACCTTAAGCCGTTGTTCATCCTTCAAAGTAAGCGGCCACGTTTCACATCCTTAAAGAACCGTCGGAAGAATAATAGTTTTATAAATTCTAACCTTTAAGTTTTTTGACAGAAGCCGCGAGCTAAGTAATTTAGCAACTGAATAATAACACGCATTTCCCACCTTTAACCGGGACTTTATTTCTTCCTGGATTTCATTTTTTCTAGTTATCGTTGAACCTACTGATCATATATTTCGTCTTATCGATATTTAATTCGACACCTATTTGTTTGCCGGTTTTTATTTACACACTTGTATTTAGTTGTATGGTTTCCGTGTCTTCACCTAGCAGTACCAAATCATCGGCATACCCCAAAACCGGAATCTTGTCACCCATATTTAAGCCTTTCTCGGTACACATCACCTTTTCTATGACATATTCTAAAGCTATAATAAAAATTCATAAAAAAAAGAAAATGTTTTAGATTTATAATGTTTTTTATACCCTTTATAATGTTTTTTATACCCTTTATAATTTGAAAATATATAATAATTGAAATATATTAATTTTTCATTTGACTAACTGTAAAACCTATAATAATGAATTCCGTTGTTTTCAGAGACTTGAAGTACCAAAAAAATTGTTTAATTGACAAGAAATTACTCTGAATTTATGTCTCACAAACAAAACTATTAACTTCCTGAAACGAAGCTAATGAGAATGATTGAAAGTAAAACTGAGAATTAATTGTAAACGAGAAACTTTTCAAGTAGGAAAATGTTAAAATTATTTACATCATTAATGTTTTATGTATAGTATAATACAATATGTAATAAATTATTAAAACTGTAATTTAAATTTTTTTTAATTATTTGTTATAAAAAAGTATCCTGCCGTGACCAGGATTCGAACCTGGGTTATTGCGGCCACAACGCAATGTCCTAACCACTAGACGATCACGGCTGTCCAGGAGTCGGAGAAAACTGGACCAGAGAAAGTAATGGGCTGCGAAAAGAGGCAGCAGAAAGTGTATTCGATTAAAAGACCACTTTAAAAACATGACTAAATTATTTAATTAGAAGACTAAAAGTAATGATATAAAAGTTCTAGATCCGTTGCATGACGTACTATCAAATGTGTCTAGAGATGGGCCTTGCTGTCGATACTCTAGCAGCATCTAGTCTAATATACATTTGTTTTTTTTCAGTTATGAAATTCGTATTCTTAATATTGTTGATTAGATTTTTACATAAAGCTCTGTAATCACTCAAAAGAATAACAAAACATAAATGGATCACTTTATAGTTGATTTCGGGATGTTAACGTGACACTATTTTAAGTAGATTAATTTTCAATTATTTGGGGCTCTTTTATTTGTATTCTTCCCCTAGTATTTGTAAGTTATAGATCGGAGTGTTGGTCTCACGATAAATAAGTGAAAAACACATCTGATAGCCAAAGAATTGATAGTAACACTAACAGTGACAGTGGGACAGGCTTGTTGAACAGGCTTAGGACGTCTGTTAGGGCAATTAGAGAGGAAGAATGAATTCAAAGAAACTCGTTATTTTAAAAACTAACCTTCTTCTTATAAACATACCAATATATCCTAAAACGTGTGTTTTTGCTGAAAACTAGAATACAAAAAGTTTCATGATCACAATACTTTCTCCTATGATATATTTCATAGTAAGTGAAATTAAAATTAATAGCCTTTTTGATTAAAAATAACTTATTTATTTATTAATAACCCTTTCCTGCCTTGAGACAATACGGCTATTCTTAGGTTAAGTACTGTAGATACAGCCCACAGTTGATATAAACCTTTAGAAAGTAGTGTCCATGGCAGTTCCTATATTCGGAGACCTCAGTGGATCTTCGATGCTACCCAAGAAGAAGTGACCTAGGTACAGAACTTTCCTTTTATCCGTATACGAAGATCTCTGAGGCGTAGGGCCCTGTCTCTCTCTGCAGCTTCGTTCTCAGTGCCTCATAAGTGGGACAGGCAAGGAGGATATGCTCAGCGGTCTCCGCATCCCCACAACTGGAGCGTAGGGGACTGATAATTTTGCAATGCTTAACGAGCTTTGCTCGGAAACCCTCATGCCCCGTGAGGAGCTGTCAAAGCCTATAATCCAGGATATGCCATTAAGCTTCCTGTTTTGATCCAACGGAGGAAAATTACACCCTCAGGAGGCCTCATTTTCGGATTGTCTCCCACCGTAGTAGCGTAGACTGCGCGATTGCCACGCGATCGGTTGCGTCCTTGGTTCCAAGATGTCGATTTGTCTCTTCTCATGTATGACATTTCGTTTTTGGTCTCATTTATTTGCAGGCTCAGCGTCTTGAATATCTCAGTTACTAAGAAAGGGGGGTTGCGTGGTGCGTTTGATCACCTGACTGACACTGGATTCGTTAACCAGCTAGCTATACGGTCGACAATCTCGGTCAGCTTATGGAGAGATGTTTCTGTAGTTACAGCCAGTGTTGCTAGCATCCTTTGTGACAGTGTATTTAGCCACATATTTCGAAGTGATTCGGAGGAGAATGAATTACCTGAAAGCCGTTTTAGTTAATTTAAAAAGTGTGAGGGTCGTTCCAGTAAACGCCTAATACGTTGATTTTCGGACTCGGCTTATGTGGAAATAAGCCACTCCTTAAGGGCTTTAATTGCTGGTGGGTTTATCACTAAGAATTTCAAATTCTAAATTCGCAAAGACTAATTGGGATTTTAATCTAGAATTCGTGACTTTGGATGTGGCGAACACGGCATCGGCTTGGCAGAACCATAATTCTGAATCAGCCTTCCAAAACGTAGGAATTCTTTTATGAGCATGTGTATTAGCACTTACCTTTACTCCTCCTATTGACTTCTTATCCATTTCTTCGGTGATTATGGAAGAAGGGGTCACCACTTTAACGGATATTATGAATCAGTCCAAGTTCCATTATTTCCATTGTATTCTCTCAGGGAATTCTTTCCTATCTGCTCGGATCTTCACCGATCCTCACTCTCAGGTGTTCTGGTATATCTACTAAACCTTCCCTCCTCATCTTGTAACGCTAATAGTCTTTTCGTCGAAGAAGGTCTATTATTATTCCCCCTATCACTCAAAAAATGCACTTCTTAACTTCCTTTTATTATACATTTATTTTCCTTCACAATTTATTACATATTTTTTCTAAGTTTCGGGGTTCTTTCTCCATTCTTAAGATATTATATGCTTTTCTAAAAGTTGAACTAATTGTTTCTTCAAATTTGATGAATTGTTGGTCACATTGTTTTTTTTAAAATAAATTATTAAATACAATTTTTATTATCCTGGGACATGTCCCTTTTGAATAAAATATACAGAATGTAGAAAAAGTGCTTTTTTATATAAACAAGTTAATAATTACTTATATAAAATAGACATATTCAATTGATATGAAAACAACAACAAAAATAAAAAAGCTCATTTACAATTTTATTGAGTCTGGATATTCACTAAGTGATTAAATATGCGGGATTTGGAGGTAGAAAGAGAATTGGAGTGACGAATGGAAAAAGGAATGGAATTCCATAGGATTGTGGATGAAATGAGAAAGGATCTGTCGAAATGTGCTGTTCGGCGGGCCGTACTGTATAAATCTGAAAGCCTGGAGCGTGTACAACGAGGATGGACAGAGGATTTGAATTGTAGGAGGACAAAAATGTATGATGGACGGCGGGATTGGATAGCTTGGTAAAGGAATGACGCTATGAAATACATGCGACATTTGGAAGGGTATGAATCGGAAAAAGCAATCAATTAAGCGTTTAATTTTTACCTCGACATCCCCAGAAAAACCATCGTATACCGTACAGTAATAGTTGAAGTGGGGAAATATTAGAGAGGTAACGAGGAGTTTCTGGTTTCAAGCGGGAATAGGTGACGGAGGGAATGCAGTCGCTTTAAGGTTGAAAAGGTAAGACGGAAGATTTCGGAAATATGATTTTTGAAGGATAGAGTTTGGTCGAAGGTTACTCCCAAATTCCTGGCAGTCGGGTGGAACTTTGTAGGATTACTATTTAGGAATAGGGTTGGGATATGTGGAACTGTTTTCAGGAGGTGATGGGATCCTATTACAATTGTTTTTGTTTTTTCACAATTTAGTTTTAACTTATTGACTACAGCCCAGTGACTTATTCGATTTATGTCCTCTTGTAGTCTTTCTATAGCTTGTAATAGGTCGGAAGGTGGGAAGGAAAGGTATATTTGGAAATCGTCAGCATAGGGGTGGTATTTAGAGTGATGGATAACGAGAGGGAGGTCATTAATGTAGATAGTGAATAAGGTGGAGGATAGAGACGATCCCTGAGGGACACCACAGGATAGAGGTAAAGTACTGGAAGGAAGTTGATCTGGCACTACTACATACTGAGAACGATTGGAGAGCAATGATTGAAACCAGCGCAAAGCGCTGTTGGATACTGGGAGATTTTGGAGTTTGGTAAGAAGGATGCTATGGTCAACCGTATCAAACGCCTTTGAGAAATCTGGGAGGATAAGTATAGTTAATTTTTGGTGATCAATTTCATTTTGTAGGTCTTGTGTTATTTTAAGGAGAGCGGATTGAGTAGTATAACCAGGTCGAAAACCGGATTGGGGAGGGCTAAGGAAGGAGTTTTCTTCAAGAAAATAAAAGGGTAGACCCAGCCTCTATAAAGTGGGTACCCAAATTAATTGGGGAAAAACCTGGCGGCTGAGCGTGATTAAGGCCTAATTACCTCATTGGACTGCCGTTGGCCTAGAAACAGTACGAATCTCTATATGTACTGAGCCCAAGACCCTTCATGGGTTGTAGTGGTACAGGTTTTTTTTTTTTTTTTTTTTTATTTTCTTACATAATTTTTTAGGAAGTTTTACTTAATATTTCACACTCATAAATGCACTCCTTAACTTCCTTTTTTTATACATTTATTATATTTATTTATTATAAAAGAAAAGAAACTTAATTTAAATATGGAAATTAGCACCAACCATATGACCAATGATTCATCAAATTTGAAGAAAAAAATAGATGAACTTTTAGAAAAGCATATAACATCTTGATAATGGGGAAAGAACCCCAAACGTAGAAAAACTATATGATAAATTGTAAAGAAGAATAAATGTAAAATAAAAGGAAGTTAAGGAATGCATTTTTGAGGGTGAAAGAATCTGAAGTTTTTATTATAATCACCTGTAAAAATCTTTACGAACTTAAGCTACTACAACCCAATATTTGAAAAAATATTTCCTATAAAGACGCTTTGAATTTTTTCTTTTTTCAGTTTAATTTAATTTTCATTTATATATACTTTTAATTTATTCCCCCCTGAGTTGTGAGCTGAGGCGCACAGTAGGAGAAGCTCAGTGCTAGCAGGAGGCAGTGCCTCAGTAATTGATGGTGAGGACGATCCTTGGTGGGTTCCGTGACTGCTTGGCGTGACATTCGTGTTCCTCTTTAGGTAAATATCCCTTTCAGCTGCGACTACCCCCCTCTCTCCCCACTAAAGTCATTGTGGCTTCCAGGGACAAATATCTATGTGCGTGTCAGTTAACATCAAGCCTATATTGTTTATGAGCGTTTATTTAGAATGAATCTGGTCGGAAAAATGAAATAAGATGAATTATGTTTTTCGATATTTTATTACATAACCAACGATACCGACACACTCACACAGGCATTTGTAAGATTTTTTGCGATGTGAGGTACTCCTTAAAGATCCAAATCCTAATTTTACCTTATTTAGGACTCCCTCTTTGTCGAACTAGCCACAGCAGCACAAAGTGACGTTAAATAAATGAACCAACAAACAAAAAGCAATATATCACAAGTCCTATCAATAATTTTATATATATATATATATATATATATATATATATATATATATATATATATATATATATATATATATATATATATATAAATGAATCGTCTTTTCCCTTGGCCATCGTGAAAGGCTTGACCTCATTGCTCTCGTTTTTTTTTTTTTTTTAATATTAGTCAGGAGAAGGATCTTATAAAAGAAAAAAAGTAAAGCTTAATTGGGTGAATAGGTTTATTTATTTATTTTTAATTTCCTATAGAAATTCTTTATCTTCTTATATAAAAATGGATTCCTCTTTTCCTTGTTCGTCCCATCACGCGTGATTTCATTAACCGAAGACACAGTTAAGACAGGACATCGTTTGTCGGGTTAGCTAGTGTTCGATTTCATTTAGAGCCCGAAAAGTAGGCCGAAGTGATTGTGTTAGGTCTGATCTCGAGGACTTGCTGGTGTCGGCATCGAACCTTTGGGATCGGTAGGCCTAATAACATTATTATTATGCTGCAGTAGCTAATCGGACGATGGTACAGCGGGAGTCCTAAATTTTGAGTGTCCAGGTTTAATTAGGATAGGGATCTTTAACGAGTACTTCTCATCGTACCGGCTCGAGCCATTTTTTTTTTTTCGTCACCTCCGACGGGACGGCATAACTAAGCCATTTTTACTCCCATTAAAAATCCTAAGGAAATCTGCCAGGTTTGAACATGCGCCTTTGGCATTGAAGGTTATTAGGTTTGGCACTACAACACAGGTAACCCCTTAAATATAGTCTTTACGCACAAACATTTACGAATTCCATAGGAAAACAAGCAAACAAAATGAAGCGTTTAAAAGTAAATTATAACATGTGCACATGCTTATCTGCTCTTGGTCATTACTGCCTTATGAGCCGAATATAATAGGACAAAATATTTTATTTCTAATTTATTAAAAACCTTGCGAAGACATAAAAAAACAAAACAAACAATTAAAATCACTAGGGAATTCTCAAATGAATATCATATTACTAAGTATCGTTGAATATTATTCGAATTTTCATCATCTTCGTGTTTTATTAATTTCTATTCAAGCATCCGGTGCCACAAGGATAAAAGTAATCCAATTTTCTTAGGGGCTACGGTAGTTATGCAATTTCATTGTCTTGCAGTATTTTAAAATAATGTTAATTATATACGTAGTCAACGAAAACAAAAGACCGTTTAAGATGCGTTCGTTTTCAAAAACAGTTACTTTTCCAAACAGAATATAGAAGGAAACAATATCTACCTTGAGTTGAAAGATGATATTGATTCTAGATATTTGATAAATGCGATAATGCATTGTTTTATGGCCACCGGTCCTGCAACTTGATGAGGCGAGAAACCACACTCGATTGCTATTTTTCACCAAACCAATAAAAGATTATGTATCTATCTTAACTTTGTAGAAGCCTCAGGTGTTTGTAATTTGTCTATCAAGAGTCGATGTTTCGACGAATATTCTCATAACTAAAATATTTCAGTAGCTATTGAGGGGAGCAAATAATTTTATAAATGTTACAGAATCCATTAATAATATCAGTTGCATGATTTTCCTACATTACAGATTGAAAATTTGCTGGCCTGATAAATGGAAACCTGTATTCATTCATAAATATTGCTTTACTATAAATAACTAGTTATTTCTTCTCCAGCGCATGTGTGATCTTATTTTGTGTCTAGTTTAAATAGTTAGCTTAGCTGAATCGAGTTGTACCACTATTTCTTGCACACCTTTAATTCTTCACTTCTTTTATTTTCTTCGATTTTCAATCTCAGGTCTATGGGAGGCTACGCTTGAATTTATGCCGCGTTTCATCTATCATTGCCTGTTGAGACCTGTATAGAATAGAATAGAATAGAAAAAAAAATAATTCTGGGACTAGGACCCTAAGAATAACAGTTTGTACAGTTTAAAAATACAACATGTCTGGCCAACAGATAGAAAAAACATAATTAATAACTAAATACAATTATGGGTTAATATATGCGTGTTTATCACACACGCATATACACACATATATACAAAAATATATACAATGATAAAATGAAAACAATTCTTATAGTATTATTAATAGATAACAGTGTTTAAATATAGGACAATGAACAAATACATTATTCTTCCTTTCAAAGTGGATCTAAGGGTATTTTTGGAATAATAAAAGGGAAATTGGAAAAGTCGGGATTTGAAGAGGAAGAGAACCAGCATGGCGGATATGAGTAGGTAGAATTCCAGAAAGTTGAGATGCGGACAAGGAAGGAACGATCAAAAGTTTCAGTCCTATCGGTAGGAAAATAAAGGTCGGAATAGGGGATCTTGTTTCAAGTGAGTGGACTGAGAATTTAAATTGTAGGAGACTGTGGATGTATGGAGGGTGTTGGGAGTTAATGATTTGGTAAAGGTATGATCCTTTATCTTAAATATGACAATATTTCCTAATATTGTCTGTGTATTGGGGAAAGGAGTCCTTTAACTCGCCGTAAAAATGGGTCACATGACACCTTTTTGGAATATTGAGGACAAATCTTATATACCTTTGTATACGAGTTGTACGTTTGCTAACCGTCTAGTGAGTGCTTATTTTGCAATTTTTGTTAGTCGTGCGGTTTTTTTCATTCTAACCTAAGATTTCTGCTAGTAAATATAACTTGAAAGGCAGAGAAAATGTTTATTTTATTTTTTGCTATTATAAATAATGATGGATATGAAGAAAAATACCGATGGTACGCGTTTCCCGATAAGCCAACGTGAACGTGTTAATGTGGGATATTCTTTTTTGTTCTTATTTTTAAATTTTTGCTCTACTTAGTTTTTATTCAGGTTATGTTTAAATAGTTTACGTATGTGTAATCAATCACCCACTGGTCTTCTTCAATTATTATTTTATTCATCTTGAGTTTTTGCACTTCTATAAAAGTCGCTAACAATGGTATTTTGATTCTGAACTTCATTGATCTTTACATATATTTGGTGGTTTAGAATATTTAATGTTTGTTTTATGCTAATCAGCTGTTTTAACTCTGTTTACATAACAACCCTCGTTTCGTAAGTATGTTATATTTTTCTATTATTTTGTTTCTTTTTGTATATACGTACGTATATTGTATTATTATTTTATAAATTAATTGTTGTTATATATTGCGTGAATATAGTATGAATGTTGTATTTTATCACTATTGAAAATGTTCTAATAAGGACAGACTGTAATATTACTCAATAAAAATTGTTTCTAAAAAAAAATTATTTTGTTTCAAGGTGTATTGGAATAAGTTACTGTCTTTAGTTAATTTTTCTATTATGTATGGGTTTTTCCTGATGTGAAACGTGGCCGCTTACTTTGAAGGATGAACAATGGCTTAAGGTTTTCGAAAATAAGGGACTGTGTAAAATATTTGGTCCGAAGAGAGATGAGGCCACTGGGGAGTTTAGATGGTTGCACAACGCGGAAACTTGTATCCTGTGAATATAATTGAGTTGATAGCATCGCGGAGAGTCAAATGGGCGAAATTAAGTGGTTGGGCTTGGATTCCGAGAAAGTTGGTATTCGCTGATCCAACTGGTAGGCGTCCGAAAGGTAGGCCGAAGCGTCGATGGGAGTGTATCGTTAAGGCTGATCTCGGGGACTGATTGAACGGTAAACATTGGACGAGTCGGTGTATCGGCATCGAACCTTCGGGTTCGGTGAGCCTATTATTATTATTTTTCCTAATGGCAGAAAAAAATTGTCTACTTGGTTTTTTACTTAAAATAAAATTTACCATAGGATTGCTATTCGCCTCTCGATGATTTAACTATTGTTATTGATTTTATCCGTTTCTTATCTAAAATTGAAATATCTTGTTGTACAAAACATTTTTCTAATATTTTTTGGTAATATTAATTTTTTAAACTATTAAATTCTTGTTTTATAGATTAACTCTAAAAAAGTAGTTGTACAGTAAGTCCAATTTTACAATAAACTACAAGGACTACTAATGGGCTAAAATCCGCATTTTTTTTAAATTAATTTATTTTACTTCTCCTTACTTATATATGAGATATATATTAAGTTTTCGGATTTCAGTTTTCAAAAGAAATATATGTTTTTTAATCCCCTGAGTCGGAAAAAACAAGTCGTGCGAAAGACGTTTTCGTCAGGGCTTAAATGCCAATATTTTAAATTTTCTTCCACCAAAGTACCTTTAATTGAGCGATAGTGATCGGGCCGTCTGGTGAAGAACATTCGTTTATATCACCTCATTTAACACATTCAGGCTATTTTACGCAATTTTTGATATTTTACTCACAATTTTTATTTATTTATCTTATTTTTTATTTATTTATTATAATTTTTTTCCCCTTCATCATAGGTAATTTAATCGTCTTCTGAAGATGTTTTGGGCAATAATAACCACTCGCAGTTTTTTACCCTTAAAACCAAAACAACAACAACAACCATCAGCAGTTTTTTGCCCTTAAAATTAAAACAACAACTTGGTAAGTGTATGTGTTGCTCTCACCAGATTTCTTACATCATTATAATAAGTCCATTCTGGACTTACATAATGGTTGTTTTGTTTTTTACTGAACGATCAAATTTTTGCAGTATTCGGTCCTTACAATCCAAATTCCTTAATGCTCCTCACTCTAACTCGTTTAAACTCGTCCAAAATTATCTAAACGTTCCACATGTTTCAGACTTCGGCATTATTTATAAGCTCAAAATTATTTAAACAGAAAAATCTGAAAGCTAATTAATTGTAATCAAAATCGTATTATTCCCTTCCTGACCGGACACAGACCGCTATAATTGGGCCGAGAAGCAGGTGGTTGGTGGCTCATGTTCCAGCTGTCCGGTGACCAGGTGCTGCATCAGCTGTGCATTCTTCATGGTACCTGCCTCGTTCTGGTGTGTGTTGTTGTTTTTTTTGTTGACCTTCACTAAACAGCTGATAAACTAAGTTTAGGTAATGGTGCCGTCATCCAGTAATCATCCGGAAATAGTTTTGAATACTAATTCAGTTATGTTTTATTCGCTCTGAATTTCATGGTTGAGATTGTATGAAATAGTAAGTAATCTAAAGCAATTGTAGTTTTATTTTTCTCAAAAATTATTGACTTTCGTATGGGAGTTGTATGGAAGGGGCGATGTTAAAATATCGAGAATATCCGAAAAAATCTGGTGCGGACAACACACGACTTTCACTTACCTCCATTTTTAAAATCAATGAAAAGATTTTATAATACAGTTAGAGATCAAAATACGTGAAACCATTAAAGAATTAATTAAATTGAATTTCTATAGAAACATGTGTTTTATTGAAAAATCATTTATATTATTATCTATAATAATCAGTTTTATCGGCTTTTCATCACTCTTTATTGACTTTTACAAGTTTGTGCATTAGATAATATTTATTCTAAAAGCTTTATCTTTCCAAGGGTATATTATACGTGTATACTACTGTGTCTAAGTTTTTTTTTTTTTTTTTAATATTTATTTATTGAAATTTACAACTGTAATTTATATTACAACAAGTAAATATGCTAAAAGAAAAATCACATGAGACAGACTTGTAGAGGAGCAACCCAATGGAAGCACTCCAGTAACTATTTTAAACAAGAAGGTCTCGAGGCCATCTTCTTTTCAGACGCCTCGGAGGATTATCAGGAATAGAAGAGGAAGCAAGGGTTGAAACTAGTGGGTTTGGGTGGGAATGGAGTTTGTCATAGAAGGATTGATATCTAGTTCGGGACAAATCAGTAACATATGGAACATTTAGGTCTTTATGGATGATTTTATTTGTGACAAAGTAAGGAGCGTTGAGGATTTTACTAAGGATTTTGGATTGTAAAGATTGGATACGGGAAGAATTCGATGGTTTAGTCGAGCCCCAAAGCTCAACTCCGTAAGTCCATATAGGGCTGATGATAGTCATGTAGAGGAGTCTTTTGTAGTTAAGTGGGAGGTTGGAGCGTTTGTCAAGTAAGTGTTGAAGTAATCGAAATCGGCGAGCAGTTTCTTGTCGTTTCAGTCTTGTGTGCGGATTCCATGTGAGACGTTTGTCAAGGAGGAGACCTAGGTAGCGGATCTGTTCAGCCGGGACAATTGTCTAAGTTTAAAATTAAAAAAAAAAAAAAAATTGCATTAAAAAAATATGTTTTCAGTTGTCTCCTTTGGTTAGATATCGAATTCGTTCAACTTGTATATTTATGTGTTTTTCATCGGTGGTAACAAGATAATATATTTATTTTTATAAAATCTACAAAATTAAAGGTACTTTACAGGAAAAAAAATGTGAAATATTGGCCTGTCAGACTATTTTAATCAGAATGAAAACTACATGATATTAAAGCTCATTAAATTTTACATCGATATAGCGAGTTTAATCAAAATCGTCGGAACAGTTTTTGAGAAAATCAAAAAAAGGTGCAAAATGCATGGTATAAAGTGGCTCTTCTGTTTAGCTCATTTAGATGAAAAAGGTTTTGTAACGTCCCGGGCGTATATTTGTCTTAAATATGAAATTTTAGTTTTATAGGACTTACCGTTTCCGCCCGAGAGATACCACACACACACACACACACACACACACACACACACAGAACTTTTTGCGAGACTTGGTTATTTGGACTCAGGGGAACCTAAAACGTGTATTTCCGTTGAAAACTGGAATTCGAAAATTTTCACGATGGCAATACTTTCCCTTCCGATATATAGTAAATGTAAGTAATTAAAAATATTTATAACATTCAAGCCTTTCAGTGAAAGTGTTAAGGTATATATAAATCATTAGTGTGACCATTTAAGTTTTTTTTTATTACTATTACGTCCAAAAGTCACCGTTAAATCTTCTAGGCTTGAAAGGCACTTCTTCTACTCTCGGTATTAAAGGCAGAATGGTGCTGATTGGGGCCGATACCGTGTCAAAACGAGCGAAACGGCGCAGGTTCGTGAGGCGAATGAGGACATTGTATTCACAAGTAAGGGAAGAGGTTCATTACTCTAATGGAAGTGGCAGGGTTAGCAGGCGGCGGTGGAAAGTGGCAGTGGTTCGTTAGGTAGGGAGGGAGAGAGCCCGTTGTAAAAACTCCGGCCCAATCAGGCATTATCGGTTCCTTCCATTTTTATTTAGGCTGAGCGCGGCCGGAACGTGGGAATGTGGTGGAATAGTGGAGTGTCCGCAATAAAGGAGCTATATCCTCTAGCAGGATGATCCCTGTATGTGTTCCACTGATAGCTATATAAATCGGGCTCCTTACTTCGTCACAAATAAAATCATCCATAACGACCATAATATAGCTTTTTTCAGTCAAATTCATAATTTTTTCAGTAAAATGCTGAATCAATCCAGGTCACCTGTGGAGTAGTGGCTAGCATAACAGCCTCTTTTAAAGGACGAAATAACCAAGGATTTTTACTCCCTAAAAACAAACAAGATCCATCTGCCAGGCATGAACTCGCGATCTAGGGGATAGAAGGATGTTATGCTAGCCACTACTCCACAGGTGACCCTCGATGCATTCAAAAAGGTGTTTGAATCTGCCGGGTTCGAACCCGTGACTTTAGACATATTAATCCTTAACACCTTTTTGAATGCATAAAGGATCACCTGTGGAGTAGTGGCTAGCATACATCTTCTGCTTAAGGTCGAAAGTTCAAATACCAGCAAATGGCTCTATGCTTGTTTTTAGGAAGTAAAAATCCTTGGTTATTTCGTCCTTTAAAAGAGGCTGTTGTGCTAGCCACTACTCCACAGGTGACCCTGGATGCATTCAGCAAGGAGTTTAAAGGTTAATATATCTGAGGTAACGTGTTCAAACCAGGCAGATAAAAACACCTTGTTGAATGCATTTTAGGGTCACCTGTGGAATAGTGGCTAGCATAACAGCCTTCTATGCTTGATGTCTCAAGTCTAAAACCAGCAGATCGTCCTATATTTGTGCACCACAGATGACTTTTAAAAGATTTAGGCCTAAAACATTAGGACTCCCGCTGCACCGTCGGATTGAGCACAGTAACATAAAGTGACGTTAAATGGATAAACAAGATTTAATAAAAATGTTAAGTTCTTGGTAGCAAAACCTCATTAAATTGACTGTATAAAATGGGTAAAGAAATTATGAATTGACTGAAAAAATTATGGATTTGACTGAAAAAATTATGAATTTTACTGAAAAAATTATGAATTTGACTGAAAAAATTATGAATTTGACTGAAAAAAGCTATATACCATTTGTTGCAGACCTTTCTCGTACCCCGATATACCACATTCAATTCCAAACTCCCAACACACATAAACCCTCTTGTTCGCAACCTATCAACCTCACATATCCCTGATAACCCTCCGAGGCGATTGAAAAGAAGATGGCCTCGGGACCTACTAAGTTAAATAGACATCGAAGTTCTACCACTGGGTAGTTTCTTCACAAGCCTTTTCACGCCCTTTATTGTATTTCAACACTTTTACTTGTTGTATTTATTTTTTTTATACTATTGTAAACTTCAATAAAATATAAATAATATAATATATAAATATATATATATATATATATATATATATATAAATCGGGGGCCTTCCATTTCACCAGCTTATCTGACCAAAGGATTGCTTTTTATTTTACGTTTCTTGATGGTACCTTAAAACATCTTCGTAACAGATACACCATTCGATACAGAATATGGGGAAGTTTTTTTTGTTTTAATTTAACTAATCGTTGTTTATTTTTAATTAGATAGATTAATATTCCCCGCTTTTATAAAACTTATTGCTTTGATTTTTGTCTATTGAGAAATTAAGGTAGTTCGCGAAAAATATTACATACGACTAATGCAATGGTCCCCAACAGAATATTTTCAGGACCCTCTAAATCTAAATATGGATATATGTAATATATATAGTATATGTTATAATTTTTACATGAAAGCCTTTACCTTAATCTAACTTTCTACATAATTTTCATGAATTTTGAGGCACTTGTCATAACGCGGCACCAGTTTTTCAAAATACCCTCCTCAAAAAATTCTGCCGCCTGACTTGTTAAACAACGTTGACGAAACATGGGTGGCCTACGTCACACCAGAATCAAAACAACAATCCATGGAATAGCGACATTCATCATCACCCAAAAGAGTGAAGTTTAAGCAAACAATTTCTGCCCGGAAAATCATGTACACGGTTTTTTGGGACAGAAAAGGAGTATTGCTAGTGGAGTTTCTGCCTCGTAATGAGACAATCAATGCTACCATTTGTCCCTGCACTTGAAGAAACGCCTTGGCGTTCGGCAAACGCGAAATAACGAAGTCAAAACATTTGTGATGCAGTGGTTAACAAGTCAGGCGACAGAATGTTTTGAGGAGGGTATTCAAAAACTGGTGCCGCGTTATGGCAAGTGCCTCAAAATTCATGAAAATTATGTAGAAAAGTAGATTAAGGTACAGGCTTTCATGTAAAAATAAAATTATTGCGATATCTTTCTTTGCACGTCTTTTTTAAATTCCAAAACGGTACTTACTTAAAAAACATGCCCGTGTATTTATAGGTGGGCTACACATTATCATAAACATTGGTTATGAAATACATCTACCGATACTCTACTTTTAGAAATGGCCTAGTAAGGGAAATGGAAATTAAGAAAAAGAACTCTAAGCGTTTACTTCTAAACATGAAAATTGAATGACTAAAATTTAATGTTAAACCTCCCAGATGTAACTAGAATTTTAAAAAGAGTGACAACTCCTTCGTTATCCGTTCCTCATATACTATATGTGTATATATACATATATATATATATATATATATATATATATATATATATATATATATATATATATATATATATATATATATATATATTACATATATCCAATATTTACAGTAAGCCCAGTAACAGTAGGGCCAATGCTCATCCCAGTAGACCACCCACCGCTTACTAAATACTTTTCCAAAAAAATTCTGTTGCGCACAACATGCAACATTAAATTTCCTCCGTTTTAAAATCATTTCAGAACTTTTATATAAAATTAAAATAGAAAAAAGGTTAAAGAATTACGTTAAGTTTCAATAGAAACTCAATATTATAGAATTATAGAATATTGTCATTATCTGCAACATTCACTTATATTTATATGCTTTTCATTAATATGTATTACCTTATACAACTTTCCGAATAAGATGAATTTTTCTTTTTAAATCTTAAGTGCCCGTACAAGGTATCCCCTCCGTCTATGAAAAACTTCATTCCCACTCTAATCCATTAATTTCAATCCTTGCTTCCTCTTCAATTCCTGATAATCCTCCGTGGAGTCTGAAAAGAAGATAGCCTCGAGACCTTGTTGTTTAGACTCACTATTAAAGAGTGCTGCCATGAGCACTTTCTCTTCATGTTTCTTTCATGTGTTTTATCATTTCAGCGTATTTACTTGAATTTTATACATTTGAAGAAACTATTATTCTTCCGACGGTTCTTTATGGATGTGAAACGTGGCCGCTTACTTTAAAGGATGAACAACGGCTTAAGGTTTTCGAAAATAAGGTACTGCGTAAAATATTTGGTGCGAAGAGAGATGAGGCCACTGGGGAGTTTAAAAGGTTGCACAACGCGGAAATGCGGAACTTGTATCCTGTGAATATAATTGAGTTGACAGCATCGCGGAGAGTCAAATGGGCGAGTTAAGTGGTTGGGCTTGGTGAGGAGCGGATTCCGAGAAAGTTGGTATTCGCTGATCCAACTGGTAGGCGTCCGAAAGGTAGGCCGAAGCGTCGATGGGAGGGTATCGTTAAGGCTGACCTCGGGGGCTGATTGAACGGTAAACATTGGACGAGTCGGTGTGGGCGTAATTTGGTGGTATTGGCATCGAACCTTCGGGTTCGGTAAGCCTATCATTATTATTTTTCCTAATGGCAGAAAAAAATTTTCTACTTGTTTTTTTTTTACTTAAAATAAAATTTATTATAGGATTGCTATTCGCCTCTCGATGATTTAACTATTGCTATTGAGTTTATCCGTTTCTTATCAAAAATTGAAATATCTTGTTGTACAAAACATTTTTCTAACTATTTTTTGGTAATATTAATTTTTTAAACTATTAAATTCTTGATTTTATAGATTAACTCTAAAAAAGTAGTTGTACAATAAGTCCAATTTTACAATAAACTACAAGGACTACTAATGGGCTAAATATCCGCATTTTTTTAAAATTAATTTATTTTACTTCTCCTTAGTTATATATGAGATATATAGTAAGTTGATAGCATCGCTGAGACTGAAATGGGCGAGTAAATTTGTTGGGCTCGATTGGGGAGTTTAAAAGGTTGCACAACGCGGAAATGCGGAACTTGTATCCTGTGAATATAATTGAGTTGACAGCATCGCGGTGAGTCAAATGGGCGAGTTAAGTGGTTGGGCTTGGTGAGGAGCGGATTCCGAGAAAGTTGGTATTCGCTGATCCGAATGGTAGACGTCCGAAAGGTAAGCCGAAGCGTCGATGGGAGGGTTGCGTTAAGGCTGATCTCGGGGACTTGGGCTTGACCGGTGAACATTGGACGAGTCTGTGCAGGCGAAGTTTGGTGGTATCGGCATCGAACCTTCGGGTTCGGTAAGCCTATTATTATTTTATACATTTGTAAATTTCAATAAAAATATATCAAATTATATTAAATTAAATATATTAGAGCTTTTTAAAAATTATAAAAATATGTTTGCTCTATTCTCCTTTAGACGGTTATCGAAATTCGTTCAACTTATTCTGTATAAAATGTTTATAAATAATTATTATTTGAAGAAGTCTTAAATTTAACTCAAAAATATATTTATCTTAACCTAAAATATAATATATTTTTTATATATCTAATATATATATATATATATATATATATATATACATATACATATAAATGTTTAGTTCAATGAAATGGATGGACAAATTTTTTAAATTGGTATGCGTATAAACAATATAGAAAAAATAACTTATATTTTTTACCAACTTCTCCCTCCTAACAAAATTTCTGCTTTCTTTATTTTTTATAGTGAGAATTCCCAGTGCAATATCAGAAAATGAATCCGATAATAGAGCACTTTTCTATATTACTTGCTGGCAATTACATTAAAGAAAAATGATTCAGTTTGGTAAACAGTAATTAGTTCTAAAGCATTTTCTCCTCAGCTAATAAGTGGTAACTTCTAAGAATAAATAAAGTAAAAAAGACGTTAAATATCAACCCAGCAAATTCCACTACATTATGATAAATTAAATGGCTATTATGATCAAGAACTATTTTAATATTGGAAGGAATTAGTCCGGGTGGCGGTCATTAAATGAAACAACTAAATAGTTTCAACTATTTATTGTTTGCCAACGTTTCGACCCCCTTTGTGGGTCATCATCAGGGCGCATGGTGGGAGAATAGAAACTGTTGAATTGAAAATGAGTTTCCATTCTCTCACCATGCGCCCTGATGATGACCCACAAAGGGGGTCGAAACGTTGGCAAACAATAAATAGTTGAAACTATTTAGTTGTTTCATTTAATGACCGCCACCCGGACTAATTCCTTTCAGTAATTCTCAACGGCCAACTAATTACATCCACTATTTTAATATTAAATTGCTCCTTTCTCCGAGCTTCTGTTTTATTTTCTTCCACTGATTTCTCTTCAGGATAATAGAAGAAAATCTGTACTTGGAACTTTTTTTTTCTCTATCCCACTGACTAAACTCCATCAATAAGAATGCTAATTTGATTAACCAACTTAATTCAGGAATACCTTTGCTGAAGGCTAACTAGTGGAAAGAACTATGTTATCGTTCATTATTAAAAATGAGATTCATTTTTTTAATAATCATAATATTAATTTTTTCATTTACCCTGGGACAAGTCCCTCTTGAATATACTAACTACCTAAAAAGAACTTTAGTGTCATATAGTACAAAAATAAACCAAAAAAAAAAAAATAATAATAAAGAAAAATGAACAGTAGTAATAAATTAAAGGGCATCTTCAATAATGAAAATTCTAAAAGTTAATTATCGTACAAAACTTGTAAAAATTAAAAATATGTGAATTTTATGGTATATATAATGAATAAGAATATACATATGTGAAAAGTTGGTTGAGGGTGCAGTCAATTTAACACACAATTAAGCGTTAAATAATTCATTGGTGCCGACGTTTCGGCCTAAATTATAGGACTTCTTCAGGGTGGTTGTGTGAGCTGAGAAGGCGTCAACAACACACACAACCACCCTGAAGAAGGCCTATAATTTAGGCCGAAGTCGGCACCAATAAATTAAGTTTACGCTTAATTGTGTGTTAAATTGACTGCACCCTCAACCAACATCTCTCATATATACACACTGTTAACCAATTGTCACTTCAAGAATATATATAGTTTGATTTAAAGATGTTTTCAATTTTAGGTTAAATTTTTTTTGTTTTTTTCTAATCCATTTAACGCAACTTTATGCTACTGTTGCTAATCGGACGATGGCGGAAGTTCTAAATCTTGGCTAGCCAGGTTTAATTAGGATATGGATCTTTGACGAGTATCTGACTTCGCTCAAGCTCAAAATCACTATTTTACTTCCCCTCTGAAGAAAAAAACCTTCGGACCATCTGCTTGGTTTGAACAAGCTTTGCAATAGCAATTTTTGTTGTTTTCTTCTCATTTAAATATGTCTATTTTATATTAGTAATTATTAACTTGTTTATATATTCTTAATTTACTCTTAGACTCCAAAGCACATTTAGTACGTTCTTTATATTTTATTCCAAAGGGACACAATAATAAAGAATTATTTATTTATTATTTACTGACGGGAAGATAAATTGAAGTGGCTAGCATAACAGCCTTCTATGGTCCAAGACCGCGGGTTCAAACTTAGAAGATGATAATAATATTTTTTAAAGGCAGTAAAAATAAACAATCGACCTGATAGTTGGCTACACCATAGAAAAATGGACCGAGGCAATAAAAGTAACACAACAAGAATAAAAGAAAATATTCTGGTAAAATTTGTAATTCAGACTATGCAAAAAGTGATGCGTATATGGTCTAAACGAAAAAAATAAAATAAAAATAATATATTACTATAATATAATAATATAATATATATATATATATATATATACTAATATATAATCAATATATGTTCTATAAAAGAGATTAAGATTCCTTATGAATATGAAACGGCCTAAGCTTTTCCATGATCACTTTTGCCGAACACTCGCTAAATTCTTCTCCCAGAGAATCGGAAAGGTCCATTTAATATTCCCTTTGGTTCAACATGGCGATTACGCGATTCATCGAAGGCGCGTCTCACGCAAACTCTTCGAATGGAACATTACTTGGCTTGATATTCCCGGGCGTCCACTTGCAGAATAACGTATGGATCTCCGGCTTGCATGTAGATCTACGGGTAGATAAAACGCTTGGGTTAGAGCTAACTACTGGACGTTAATTCACACTCCCTTGTTGAGTTCTATGAATAATAGATAATGTTAGTATGTTTAAGATAGTACAAAGTGATGTAGTGCTCAAGTGTTTAAGTGCCTTTGTACGACTTGCGATCTGATTTACTCTTAACTAAAAATAAGTTTATATTGTATCTACCAAACCATCAAATTCTTCTCGTATTCAATCCTTACAATCCAAAATCCTTCCTAAAATCCTTAACGCTCCTTACTTTTTCACGAATAAGCTCATCCATAAAGACCTTAATATCCCATATGAACCAGATATCAATCATTCCATGAAAAACTCCATTTCTACTCTAATCCACTAGTTTCTATCCTATCATCCTCTTCGATTCCAGATAATCCTCCGAGGCGTCTGAAAAGAAGATAGCCCCGAGACCTTCTAGTTTAAAATTTTTTAGAGTGCTGCCAATGGGTGGCATCTCTTCATGTATTTCATGTCAGATTACTGTATCCATCACATTTACTTGTTGTATATAATTATACAGTTGTAAATATCAATAAATATGTTTAAATAAAAAAAAAATTTATCTAGTTGTTTAGTCCTTTAACAACATCATGGTACTGTGCCTAATAGGACGTTTGGAGTTCTAAATTTTGCTCTTCCAGGTTTAATTAGGATAAGGATCTTTAATGATTATCTGACATCGCAAATACATTTTACTGATAACTAATAATTACTTACTCCCTTTAAAGAAACCTTGGGCATAGAAGGACACTATGCTAGCCACTACACTACAGTTGACCCCATTTCTAGTTAGTTTATTTTGTAAAGCTTTAACATCCTATGTATACGTTAAGGTGACCCCTATTGGTATGTTTTGTATCATTGTGGCTAACACGGCAAAGCTTATCCAGTAAGTCTTTACATATTAGACATTGTTATAGGTAGATATTAGGGCTGGCTAATATCTTCCAAATACTTATGTTTTTATTAAATCACCAATTCAACTTTTTGGGATCTCACTCCCTTCATTAGGACTCTACAAGTAAAATTAACAATTACAAATTACATTAAAAAACAACTATAGTGATGTGAATTATTAAAACGTTTTGTAAAAAAAAAATATTTTAAGCTAGGTGTGCCTTATTAATAAGGGATACCTAGCTTATAATAATTTTATCTATACACTATTTAATAACATTAGAACCATACATAATTTATAAATTTGTCTAATCTTTAATCCAGTTGAGGACAAAGATCTAAGCAATACACTGCTCAGATATGAATTTTCATTTACTGAATATTTTTATTGATTTGTCTTATAATTTTTGAGATAAACAGATGAATTTCAAAATAGTAAAAACCAGGTAATTAAAAAAAAAATTATTTATTTTCTTAACTTATTACTATGTAACATTGTTAATTGTTGTTTTTTAATACCTCTTATTAATTTTAAAATTTGATGTACATTAATTTTTTAATGTTGTTAATAAGGGACACATAGCTTATAATTATTTTTTTTATAAAACGTTTTAATAATTCACTTCACTATAGTTGTTCTTTAATGTAATTTGTAATTGAGACGTTGATTTCCAAAAGGTACTAAAGGACATTTTTTACGAAATTGATTTTTTTACATATTTATATTCTCCTCATTTAGTTTTATCTAAATCTTAAATTTGATTGTATTTAATGAACACTCATGTCCTTTAATAACGTGATTTAGAAATGCTATTAATTTCTTAAGATACTTATTACACATTTAGTTTCATTCTATATCATAACAGAACATTTGTCCTTCTTGCTTCACGGTTGGCCTATAAACTGTACAGATTGAGTATAATTAATATCGAAACCCAGGGATTTCAGGGATTATAGTGGGGCACAGATTATATTTTTGTTAAATCATCCCTTTTGACAGCTGTAAAATACTCCTTCATTGCGGTTCTGTTGGAATGTTTTATAAAGGGTATATTTTATTTTGTATAAGTAAAAAATCTGGTGTTGGCAACACACGACTTTCACTTACCTCCATTGTTAAAATCAATGAAAGAATTTTCAAATACAGTTAGAGATAAAAATGCGTGAATCTATATAAAAGAATTAATTAAATCGAATTTATATAGAAACATGTGTTTTATTAAAAAATCTATTAAATTATTATCTAAATTAATCAGTTAGTTTTTTCTTCTTTTCATCACTCTCTACTAACTTTTAAAAGCTTGTGTATCAGATAATATATTTTCTAAAATCTTTAGCTTTCCAACGGTATATCATGCATGAATATTACTTATGTTCTTATGTTCAAAAACAAAAATTGCATTAAAAAAATATTTTTTTCCGTTTTCTCCTTTAGTCGGGTATCGAATTCATTCAATTTATACATTTACCTGTTTTTCATCAGTGGTAACAAGATAATATAGTTATTTTTATAGAATTAACAAAATTAAAGGTACTTTAAAGAAAGACAATTTAAAATTTCGGCATTTAAGCCCCGTCAGACCATTTTAATCCGAATGAAGCCTAAATTATATTAAAGCCTAATAAATTTTACATCGATATAGCGAGTTTAATCAAAATCGTCGGAACCGTTCCCGAGAAAATCGAAAAAAGGTGCAAAATGCATGGTGGCTCTTATTGTAAGCACATTTTGATGAAAAAAGTTTTGTAACGTCTCGGCCGTGTATTTGTCTTAAATATGAAATTTCAGTTTCATAGGACTTACCGTTTCCGCCCAGGAGTAACCACACACACACAGACCTTTTTGCGGGCCTTGGTTATTTGGACTCAGGGGTTCCTAAAATGTGTATTTCCGTTGAAAACTAGAATTCGAAAATTTTCACGATCGCAATACTTTCCCTTACTATATATAGTAAGTGAAAGTAAAAAAGATATAACAATAGTTGAGAAAAAAAAACTTTAACATCCTAGGCATACGTTTAGGGTGACCCCTATTGAAATGTTGTGACTAACACGACAAAGCTTATTCAGTAAGTCGTTACATATAAGATTTTTTGAAAAACGTTGTGGTAAGATAATTATGATTTCATTAGATCAGCTGTGGATCGATCAGCTGTGGGGTTCAGGTATGGTATATTGCTAGCAATATGGTATATTTCTGAACACCCAGTCTAGTAAAGTAGGTACCCAATTTCTAATCTCCTTCTTGCTTCACCGTTGGCCTATAAACTGTACAGATTTAGTATAATATATATTGAAACTTAAACCCTTCAGGATTTTAGAAATTATATTGGGGGTTAAAGTACAGTTTAAATTTTTTTTAAATTATCTCTTTTTACAGCTATGAAATACTCCATCATTGCGGTTCTGTTAATGGTTTTGTATCCTGCCATATCCAATAATCCGTTAGTCCTCTTAAGAATGTTTTATAAAGGGTATATTTTACTTTGTAAAAGTAAAAAAAGAGATAATCGTTGAGAAAAAAAAAACTTTAACATTCTAGGCATGCGTTTAGGTGAACCCCATTGGAATGTTTTATTGTTTTGTGACTAACACGACAAACCTTATTCAGTAAGTCTTTACATACTAGATTTTAAAAAAAAAAGTTGTGGTAGGATAATTATGATTTCATTAGATCAGCTGTGGAGCGATCAGCTGTGGGGTTCAGGTACCACATTGCTGCACACCCAGGCTAGTAAAACAGGTACCCTATTTCTAATCAGCTTCTTGCTTCGCCGTAGGCCTGTAAACTGTACAGATTGAGTATAATATATATTGAACCCTAACTTACTTTAAATTAGATTAAATCATCCCTTTTGACAGCTATAAAATACTCCTTCGTTGCGGTTCTGTGTGTTTTTGTTCCTTTGTCATACCCAATAATCCTTTAGACCCCTTTAGAATGTTCTATAAAGGGTATTTTTTACTTTGTAGAAATAAAAAAAGAGATAACAATTAACACTCGTTATTTTTACCATAATTAAACAAAGTGAGGCCTGAGTTGGATGTGTTCATGAAATAATAAAAAAGAGTAGGGTTCTGGAAAAAAAAAACAACATATCAGGTGTCTGGGGTAAAAGCAAAAATAATATAGCAGAGGCTATATTAAAGAGGAAATGGAGGGGCTCAATTAAGTATTCCGAGAAAGGACGTATAATCGATACTCAGCAAAGAGATACCGATAGCTTACAAACATATTTCCACCGGATCAGGCATGGAGATACATTTACCATGCTATACAGTCAGCGAGGAATTGCATATTTAGCAGTGAGAATTAGCAGTTAGCATGCTATCGAGAGGAAGAGGAGGCCTTCCATTAGTAGTAATTAATCTTTGAGCAGGTGTCACTCAGGGCCACCCCATGTTCTCCCTCGATAGTATCCATGCTAATCCGCCCAGGTCACCTCCTCTATTCTCTCTTGTAGTCAATAAAATTATATTTCATCTTCATATTCCTCCTATTTATCAGTTTTTTAATAGTCCTGAGGTTAGTACATAACCATGCGACATTTCGAGAATTGAGACGTTGATTTCCAAAAAGTACTAAAGGACATTTTTTACAAAATTGATTTTTTTACATATTTGTATTCTCATGAATTAGTTTCTAGTTAATATCTAAATCTTTTTAGTTAGTATCTAAATCTCCTATTTGATTTTATCTAATGAACACCCAAGCCCTTTATAAACGCAATTTAGAAATATAATTCATTTTCTAAAGGAAATAATTACACATTTAATTTCGTTCCAAATTATACCAAAACATCTCATTTCATATCTTTAATATGATTTGTTAATATACTAAAAAAAAACAATTCTGGATTTTAATGAGAAAATAATCAAATTAGCTAATTTAATAATATAATAATTAGTGATTTTCGCGCTTCCTGTAAAATTTCCTAGAATGGATATAGTACCTTTTGGAAATCAACGTCTCAATTTATGTTTCTCATATTCATAACGTTACTAAAAGAGATATTCTAACAGCGCAATACAGTGTTAATTAATAAAAATAAAAATAGTATCGGGGTCACCTGTGGAGTTGTGGCAAGTACATAAGAGTCCATTATGCCCAAGGTTGAGAGTAAAACCCGGTAGGATATTGTTTTGTTAAATCCAAAAAACCAGGTCCCGCTAAGGGTCTGTTTTAGTGTCCGTGTTTGTCTGCACGAAAACGAAAAGTCGCACAAATCTGAAATTTTATATTTACCTAACCGAGATGTTATTGCAACTTTTTCATAAAAATCGGCCAACCTGAAGAGCCATTTTATACGTGGCATTTTGCACATTTTTCTCAAAAATAGCTCTCACGGTTTTGAATAAACTCGCTATATGGATGTAAAATGAAAGAGATTTAATGTAATGAAGGTTTCATTCTGATTGAAACAATCTGACACGGCTCAAAGGCCATTTTTTTTTTCTTTAATCTTATAGATTCCAAAAAAAAATAACTATATAAAATTGTTGGTATTAAAAAACAGCTAAATAGTCAAATAGCCAGTTAAACGGATTTGGTAAACAACTAAAGAAGAAAATTGCAAACATATTTATTTAGAATTTTTTTTTTTTTATTACGAACATAAGATTAGGAATATAAATGTATAATATACAATTGGAGCGCTTAAGATTTTAGATTAAAAGTTATCTTAAGTACAAATCTGTAAACCAGAAAGCAGAAAGATGAAAAGGACATAAACATTTTTTATATTTTATTGAATTTTACAACCGTATATTAACATAAATACAATAAGTAAAAGTGTTGAATTATAATAAAGGGTGTAGAAGGCTTGTGAAGAAAGTTCCCAGCGGTAGTACTTCCATGTTTATTTAAGTAAGTAGATCCCGAGGCCATCTTCTTTTCAATCGCCTCGGAGGGTTGTCAGGAATATGTGAGGTTTATAGGTTGCGGACAGGAGGGCTTATATAGGTTGGGAGTTTAGAATTAAAAGTGGTATATCTGGTACGAGAAAGGTCTGCAACAAATGGGATATTAAGGTCGTTATGGATGATTTTATTTGTGACGACATAAAGAGCATTTAGGATGTTGGATTGTAAGGATTGGATGCGGGAGGAATTAGATTGCTTAATAGAGCCCCAAATCTCGATTCCATATGTCCAGATGGGTCTGATGACAGTAACATAAATGAGCTTTTTGTAATGAGTTGGAAGTTTTGAACGTTTGTCTAGTAAGTGTTGTAGTAATCGGTATTTACGTGCAGTCTATTGTCGTTTTAGTCTTGTATGAGGAGGCATAAACTCAAGTGATAATCAGCCTCTAAGTTTTACCATAATTTGGAAAATGTGGGTGGCCCTGGAGGTTTTCTATACTGCAGGATTGTCCGAAAAGACAAAATAAATCTTACCATAGAACCCAGGATCCGAAGCTCTATTGCTGAGCCACCTTGATCCTTAATAAGAATAATTTTAAAAGGTTATTTTAATTAAAATATTATCTCTACAATTGAGGATAACATATTATGACACTATTTAAGGAAGTTTCCTACAAAGTGTACATTGTGTGGCAATATCGGGGACAAACTGAAGAACAAAAGATGGAGGAAGATCGGTCGCGCTCGGTCCACCATTGTGGCCACAGCTAGGGCCCCACAAAAGGTGCTGCCTACTTTTAATCAAGCCCCCAAAGAGTCCCCTTATCTCCCGCCTGGCCACGTTTTAATCAGAGTCCCTCTGTCCCTCCTGATATTCAAATATAACACGACCGCATTCACTCCCCTTTCATATGGAACTGTTTTCCTTTAAACTTGAAGCGGATCCCAGTGATATTAGATACAAAATACCTGGTAGATATATTATAACTATATGTGAACTGGGTCGCTAGAAAAGCTATTATATGAATAAATGATTTTATATCTTACTTGTGACTCACCCTTGCTTCGCGCAGGTGCAATTTAAATGAGGTGTAATTTATGTTTAAAAAACTCCAGTTTGATGAATTTAAGGGTTTATCACTATTCGAAACGAATTGTGCATTTAGCAAGAAAATGTCATGTTTATTATATAACCTCTAGTCATTATTATATTTATTCATCGGCAGACATTAGAAACATAAATTGGTCAAAAATCAAAAATTAGTTTAGTGTACCTTTCTGGCAACATTTGCAGACGACACCGCCATCCTATCATCCAGTTCCGTTCCCGAAACAGCATCCTTAATCCTGCAAAGACACCTTTGTCTTATCGAAGACTGGTGTAATGCTTGGCGCATAAAGGTGAACGAAGCCAAATGCAAACACGTAACCTTCACTCTTCGACGAAACTCCTGTCCGCCAGTTTACTTCAATTCCATTCCAATTCCTCCTTCTGATACAGTCCGCTTACTACTTGACAAAAGACTGACGTGGTACCCACATACAAGACTTAAACGAAAAGAACTCAACAGACGATTCGGACAGTTATACAGACTATTAAACAGAAAATCTGAACTTACAGTTGACAACAAATTATTAATTTATAAGACATTACTGAAGCCCATCTGGACCTACGGACTTGAACTGTGGGGCACAGCTAAACGTTCTAATATCAATCGCATTCAATCCTTTCAATCCAAAGTCCTGCGAATCATATTAAATGCTCCTTATTATGTATCCAACTATACCTTGCACCACGACCTTAATGTTCCATTTATTTTAGACGTAATTCCATCCAAATTTTCCAAATTCCACCAGAACCTCATTCATCATCCTAATCCTCTAGCACGATCCCTATCCAGCTCCACAAATCCATACAACCCACCTAGAATGTTGAAACGGCAGTGGCCCCGAGACATATTGTAAAACATCTATTCTGGAGTTCTGACACTGGTCAGATTCTCTTCTCATGTGCGGTGTGATTGTGGCTATGGCGCCCTCACTTAGCTTCCGCTGGCTCTCACCAGTGATGCGGCTGAGAGGGAGGCGCTGGGATCCTTTGGACTCTGCTTGTCCTTCCACAAGTGGGGGGACAAGTCCTGTCCGGGGTTCCCGAGCTGATTTTAAATATTGTACATAGGTATGAATGTGACATATTTTGTTTATTTTTTGTATTTATTTTGTCTACAAATTTTGTTATTGTATACGTTTATTTATTTTGATTTTATTTTATGTAATTTGACTTTCCTTTTGTTTATATTGTAAATATTGTATGAATGAGATCCTGTAGCACTATTATTATTGTCTATTACGACAAATTGTAATATATACGAATAAAAAAAAAAAAAAAAAAAGTTTAGTGTATTTGTCTGTTATGTTTAATGGTTCTTATTTTATTCGATTTATTACTATTTTATATTGAAAATAAACTTTTTATAAATATATTACAGTGAAATATATGTTTTTCTTGAATGATCTAAAAGTAGAAATAATTATTAGCAATGTTAGTTTTTAACAACTTTTTAAACCATCGAACTCTTCTTGCATCCAATCCTTACAATTCAAAATCCTTCGGAAAATTCTCAATGCTGCTTACTTTGTCACGAATAAACTCATCCATAAAGACCATAATCTTCTATATGTTGCTGACTTAGCCCGAACTAGATACCATTCCTTCTATGACAAACTTCATACCCACTCTAACCCTCTAGTTTTATTCCTTGCTTCCTCTTCGATTCCTGATAATCCTTCCAGGCGTCTGAAAAGAAGATGGTCCCGAGACCTTCTAGTTTAGACTCTTAGCGTGCTACCAATGGATAGTGTCTCTACATGCATTTCATGTCATTTTCTTAAGTTTCATCACATTTACTTGATGTATATATAGTTAATATCAATAAATATTAAAAAAAAAAAAAAAAACAACTTTACATTTATACGTACGATTTGCTACTTAATTTTTTTTTCTAAAATCTCAAGTACTGTATGAAAAAATATAACCTGTAAGTTCACCATAACCTTTCTCATCACAACATTACAAATATCATAAGTTCATAAGTTAATGGGCTTACAACTTTATTTCAACGTGTACGATTTATTTTATTGCATATTATTTTTTCTAAAATCTTGAGCTTTCCAACGGTATATTATACGTATATGTTACTACTTATATTTCAGGAATAAATTTTTTGATGTGTTGGTTACATAAAATTTATATTTTTCCGCTTAAAGAAAAGGTAAATTGCGATGTATTTTACTAATAAACCTTCTGATAAGGATGCCCTACATGATGGTGAAAACCGTGTCAAAATCCGTCTTGTGATTGAGAAGGAGTTAGCGGAAACCAAAATCCCGTTATCATTTTTATAGAGAGAGATGAAATGTTTTTTGTCAATTTTAACGATTATTTTGATCTATCAATTATAAGAACTCTACTAGCAGCTTTGCAACTCTTTGGTAGGAAAGCGAGAGGTAGGTAAGGACGTCAAGCTCCATATATTTAAGTCCGTGTTCCTGCCATTACCTCTTTGCGGTGCTAAAACCTGGATATTAACAAAAAAAAAAAAAAAAAAACAAGATAGCAGGATTACTACTGCTAAGATAAAATTTCCGAGAACAGCAGGTAAGACTAAAAAAGATCGAGTTTTGCGAAAGCATATGGCAGGAACTAGGATTTGCCCCATTATCTTGCAGATCACCCAACTAAAATGGTTTGGCTTTGTGATTAGGATAGAGGAACATAAGGACCCATTAAGACGAGTTCTAAGAACACGAGGACGCCCAAGAATATCATATCTCGAATTTATTGACAAACTATGCAGAGGAAGAGGAAAGGACCTCTGTAGGGCTAGCGACCTAGGGAAGAACAGGAAACTATGGAATTTGTGGCTGTGCACTATCCTACGCTGAGAGGCACGTATGGGAGAAGCAAAATAGGATGATGAATAGGAAATATTATTTATAGAGTCCCTTAAGAACAACAGATATGTACCATTAAGATACACAATCTGTCTGTCTAAATGATCTAATTAATTCTTATTTACAATGATATAAGAAAAAATGAGAATGATTATATACAAAAAAACAATAATAATAATAGTCTTTATTTATATGTAAATACAAAGATAATTTCTCTCCATTATAAAAATCAAAACAATAAATTAATATTTACATGAGATATATTTACATATAGACCTTCCCAATGGGAGTTAGAGTCTTTTGGGCAGTGACTAGCCAAACCTAAAACTTAAGTTGCTGCTGGCACTAAGTTTTCCACAACTTCCTGTCCTGTGCATATCTCATTCATAGAGAACCATCGTTTTTCCTCAATTCGTCGGCCCAGCGTTTGCGTTGTTGGTCTCTGCGTCTTTTCTTATCTATAGGGCTCCATTCGGCAGCTCGCTTTGCCCAACTATCTTCTGTTTCCGCATGAGATGTCCTGCCCATGTCCACTTCATTTTTCTAGCATGATCGTCTGAGACATTTGTTAGTTTTCTTGATCTATTAGGGTAATTTTGTCCCGCAGGAAGATTATAAGCATAATCCGCTCCATTCATTGTTGACAGACGTTTATTTTTCGTTCTAGATTCTTTGTCAGCGACCATGTCTGGCATCCATATGTAAGTACTGGGGCGATACAGCTGTTGAAAGCTAGTGCTTTGTAATTTATTTCCAGTTGGCTTTTGAATATGAGCTTGAGGCTCCAAAATTTCTTCCACGCCTTATCTATTCTGGATTCTATTTCTTTTGCATCTATATTTACAAATGATATTATTTGTCCAAGATAATAGGCTTCATTGGAAATATTCATGTCTGGGATCAAAACTAAACATAAATTAATTGATTAACTGAATAAAAATATGAAAAATAAATTTTCTTTTATCCATAGTCTTATATTTGATTTAAAATATCAACATTATTGAGCGTCTGATTGAAACAGCTCTGACTTAACGGAATAAAGAAAAAGCATGGCGGATATGAGTTGGTAGAGAATTCCAGCGGATATGAAAGAAATGATTAAACGTTTTTGTTTTATTGGTAGAGGTGTAATTGTGAGAATGTCGCGACCTTGTTTTAAGATAGTTGTTTCAAGACTGACGATTTACAACTGTATTGAAAACACAATCAGTAAATATGCTGTATGAAGATAAGTCATGAAAATATCTCGAGAAAGAACTACCCAGTGGTAGCACTTCACTAACTATTTTACAGCAGTAGGTCCCGAGGCCACCTTCTTTTGAATCGCCTCGTATGGTTATCAGGGATATCTGAGAAAGATAAACTACGGACAAGTGGGTTCATATGGGCAGAGAGTTTAAAATGAAAAGATGTGTATCTATCACGGGCTATGTCTGCAACAAATGGGATGTTAAGGTCATTATGGAGTTGTGATTTTGTGACAAAATAAGGAGCATTTAGGATTTTGGATTGTAAGGATTGGATGCAGGATGAATTAGATGGTTTAGTAGAGCCCTAAAGCTCGATTCCATATGTCCAAATAGGTCTGATAATAGTGATGTAAATAAGTCTTTTGTAATATATTGGAGGTTTTGAACGTTTGTCTTGTAAGTGTTGTAATAATCAGTATCTTGGTATTGTGACAAAATAAGGAGCATTTAGGATTTTGGATTGTAAGGATTGGATGCAGGATGAATTAGATGGTTTAGTAGAGCCCTAAAGCTCGATTCCATATGTCCAAATAGGTCTGATAATAGTGATGTAAATAAGTCTTTTGTAATATATTGGAGGTTTTGAACGTTTGTCTTGTAAGTGTTGTAATAATCAGTATCTTGGTATTGTGCAGTTTCTTGTCGTTTCAGTCTTGTGTGAGGGATGAAAAATTACGAATAGTCATTGTTCTTTGGAATATTGTCTTTTCCTATTTAATTTCCCTAGTTTGTTTTCTAGAAGAAATGAAGCCAGTGTAAAGATTTTTAAGGTTATCCTTTTTACTGTAATTTAAATAATCAGAAACTAGTTGAATAAAGTCGAAGAAGGAATGAACCGTTCAATGATGCAGTACAACAAAACAGTACCCTTACCATAATTAGAAATTTGGCGAATAAAGTTTGATAGAAGCTATATCATAGCTCGGGAATCACTAATTAATGAAACTGACAGTTTCCTAACCCGCAGGGCCACCCATGGGGGTAATAATGGAGGAGGACAAAATAAGGAGCATTTAGGATTTAGGATTGTAAGGATTGGATGCAGGATGAATTAGATGGTTTAGTAGAGCCCTAAAGCTCGATTCCATATGTCCAAATAGGTCTGATAATAGTGATGTAAATAAGTCTTTTGTAATATATTGGAGGTTTTGAACGTTTGTCTTGTAAGTGTTGTAATAATCAGTATCTTGGTATTGTGACAAAATAAGGAGCATTTAGGATTTTGGATTGTAAGGATTGGATGCAGGATGAATTAGATGGTTTAGTAGAGCCCTAAAGCTCGATTCCATATGTCCAAATAGGTCTGATAATAGTGATGTAAATAAGTCTTTTGTAATATATTGGAGGTTTTGAACGTTTGTCTTGTAAGTGTTGTAATAATCAGTATCTTGGTATTGTGCAGTTTCTTGTCGTTTCAGTCTTGTGTGAGGGATGAAAAATTACGAATAGTCATTGTTCTTTGGAATATTGTCTTTTCCTATTTAATTTCCCTAGTTTGTTTTCTAGAAGAAATGAAGCCAGTGTAAAGATTTTTAAGGTTATCCTTTTTACTGTAATTTAAATAATCAGAAACTAGTTGAATAAAGTCGAAGAAGGAATGAACCGTTCAATGATGCAGTACAACAAAACAGTACCCTTACCATAATTAGAAATTTGGCGAATAAAGTTTGATAGAAGCTATATCATAGCTCGGGAATCACTAATTAATGAAACTGACAGTTTCCTAACCCGCAGGGCCACCCATGGGGGTAATAATGGAGGGGGGTGTAAGGAGTAGGAGAGGGGGAAGTAATAAGGAGTGAAGGGAGGGGGTAATAAGGAGTAAGTAGAGGGAGTAATAAGGAGGCTAATGGCTCCGCCTTAAGCCCCATCTTCTCAAGCTGTCTCCTTCCCCCGTGTTCCAGGGCAGTCAGCTCTTTAGTAAGAAATTCATATCTCTCATAAAAGTGTGTAACTCGTCTTAAATAAATAAATATCCATGGAAAGTGCTAAGAAAGTGGGAAGGAGGTAAAATGAAGTGTTGAAAGTAGTGGAATGTATTTATATTCAACAAACACAAGACATCTTTCACTACTTTTATTTAAGATTTATTATTTTCAAATTTTTTTTTATATTATATATTTATTTATTCGGATATATTACTGTTCACGCAACATGTACGCTCAATTTAATAATGTGCAACAAGCGGCCATATTTTGTAACAAAACATATGTTAAGAAGAGAAGCTAAAAAAGTACAGCAGAAGCGTGCACGCTACACACCATTTTCCTTCTTCTTTTCTGACTACAATGCGATAAGAATGGAGTAGAGGAACAAAAAGTCGCCTTAGGCTGGACGAAAGGCGAGGGAAATGAAGAGATAGATGAGGGAAACACCATACCAAGAAGTAATTATGTAGTCCACCTAAAACGTAATACATAACCTTTCCGAATTGTTCAAAATACACCAATATTTAATCCCAACAATTTTTCTTTTCAATCATTCAATACAGTCCACTTCTAGCTGCCACTTAGTCGAGTCCCAATCATTTTTCATAATGACGGTTAGACCAAACAATTACAGTTAGTCGCTATGGACAATAATAATATTGCTACATGATAACATTCATACAATATAAAAAAAAGAAAAGTCAAATTACATAAAATGAAACTAAAATTAATAAAGGTATAAAATAACAAAATTTATAAATATTAGGTTAACAAATAAATAAACAAAACATGAACACACTTATACCTATTTTTTTCAATAATTAACCTTTGAAATAGACCAAGAAAAACAACAAATTAACCCCCCTCAAAATATAAGGGCTAATATTTCAAGATATGTAGAATAACGAATAACAAAAAAATTATAGTCTGTCTGACGTAAACCATCCGCGGTTCACTACTCGACCAATTTTTTTTTTTTTTTAATTAGGCATCAATCGATGATTTTAACACCTATACTTAAATACGGGCTAATTATTGACTGCTGATTAAAAATGAGTTAATTCAAAAACGCTCTTATTTTTTAAGATAAAGAATAATGTTAGAGTTTTCTAACCCAGAAACAGCGAATAATTATGAAAAAAAAAAAAAAAAATTTACCTATAAATACGCCTATAACTCAATTTTTTTAGTGTAGAGAAAAATAATGTATTGAGTTTTAGGATTAGAGCACCGAACCAAATAAAAAAATAAAATTTGAAAAAGAAAACAAATTTAAAATCTTGTCTATATATACGCTTGTAACTATGGAGCTGGTACCAGTTGCAGTTGGCAATTGGATTTAATCTTCTTGATGCTGATTCCAAAACAATAGTTTACTTTCGTCTCCATAAAAAAAAAAAGAAAAAAAAAAGATAAATACTATCCCAAAATCGGGCACTGATTTATTTATTTATTTATTTATTTGTAACATAAAGGCTTTTCAACCATAGAGGTTATTTTAGCCCTAAACTAATAATGCAGATACAATATAATAAAAGTAATAATACATTATAATAATATACTAATAATACATACATATATACTAATAATAATACATACATGATAAATAATAAAATACAATACAAACATTATACATAATATACGAAATAATACATACAATACGAAAATAATACATACAAATATACTAATCACAAAATACATAATACATAATAAAATACATAATACACTAAAAAATACATAAATACAAACAATTATTGGGTTGATGCAAAATTAATGCAGGTTTCCTCTATTGCAATATCTTAATTTCAATTGTGTAAACAAAGCTAATCCTAACATTGATCATTATTATACCAAAACAAACCTTATTAATACCCTCTCTTTCACCATGAATTTGTTTAGTAAAATCGTTTTGTTCAGTGTGTTCAAAGGTCTTGAATCGAAAATGTCAAAGTGCGATTTTCGTCAAATTTATTTTTACGAATTTAAATTAGGGCGCAGCGCTGCGCAAACGGCTCGTAATATTAATGAAGTGTGGGGTCAGGGGGCTATTAATGAGTGCACGGTGCAGCGTTGGTTCACAGAAGTTTCGCAGAGGAGATTTCGACCTCGAAGACAAGGAAGGTCGGGGCCGTCATCTTGCTCTGGACAACGACCAGCTGAGGTCAAAAGTGGAAGAAGACCCAACCAAAACCACACGAGAAATGGCGGCGGAACTCGGAACTCAAAAATTGCAACGTCTTTGCCCAGCATTGATGAATCGGAAGGGGCCGATCCTGCTCCACGATAACGCCAGACCACACGTTGCACAACCAACGCTTCCACGACTGCACGAGTTGGGTACGAAGTTCTCCAACATCCGCCTTATTCACCTGACCTCTCTCCTACAGACTTCCACTTTTTCAGGCATCTGGACAACTTTTTGGAGGGAGAAAAATTTTCAAAACCAGGACGACATTGAAAATTCTTTTCGTGATTTCATTGAGTCCAGGGATTCGGATTTTTTTTCTGGTTGAATAAGAAAGCTTGTTGAACGTTGGCAAAAGTGCATTGATTCAGATGGAAATTATTTTGATTAAATATATATGGTTAAAGTAAAGATATGGCGTATTTACAATACCTACTAAAAACTGCATTAATTTTGCATCAACCCAATATATAAGATAGCTACATATAAGAAAAAAAAATACATAATACATAATAAAATAAAATACATAATACACTAAAAAATACATAAATACAAACAATTATATAAGATAGCTACATATAAGAAAAGAATTATAAAAAAAAATAAAATAAAATAAAAAATAAATAAATAAATAATAATAATAATAATAATATATATATATGTATATATATATATTTTATATATATATATATATATATATATATATATATATATATATATATATATATATAAAATATTAAAAATAAAAACAGGAACTTTTTTTTTTTTAAATTTTGGAAAATATTATATTGAGGCGGTGATCCCCTCGCCATCAGGTAGCCGTGGGTAAGCCTTGTGTGGCCGATCCTCAGTCGAGCCAGTACCACTTCCTCCTTCCTGCAAAACCGTAGGTCTGCTCGGTTGGGTTTCACTGAAGGCTCGACTACTCTAAGTTTATTCTCCCTCATAAAAAACCATACTTTTTGCCAATGTACGGGCACTGATTTAAACTGGGTCAATTCAGCTTTTGATTTAGAAGATAAGATCTGCAAGAAAGAAATATCATTATAAGATTTTTTCTTTATAAGCACTTTTATTGATATTTACAACTGTATTTAAAAAAAAATACCTCAAGTAAATGCGATAGTTATATAATACGATGACACGAAATACATGTAGAGAAGCTCCTCATTGGAAGCACTCTAAAAATATTCCAAACTAGAATGTCCCGAGACCATCTCCTTTTCAGGCGCCTCGGAGGATTATCAGGAATTGTAGAGCAATACAGGATTGAAACTAGTTGGTTAGAGTAAGAATGGAGTTTGTCGTGAAAGGATTGATACTGGTCCGGGCCAAATCAGTAACATAGGGAACATTACGGTCTTTATGGATGAGTTTATTCGTGACAAAGTAAGGATATAAGAATTTAAAGAACAATATGGCGTTATGTATTGAGGATACTTAGGGGAGTTCATTATTAAATAAGTTTAAAATTAATCAAGTAAAGGTTTATAAGCCTATGTCGGCAAAAGTTAAAAGGCTTGTACCTACCCCCTATGATATTTCCCACATCAGCCCCGCCCGAGGTGACGAGGATAAGAAAGAAGATTCGAAAAGGGCAGTCAAGTTCTATCCTCAAGAAGAGGAGAGTCTTATTCCAGCCACGAGAAGTCGAGTTCCATCCTGAAGAAGAAGCGAGGCCCGTCTGGGGCCAGAGAGAGCAGCTGGAGATCTAAGAGCCAAGAACTGATTCCACCTTCGCCAGCCGACTTAGTATTTTAAAGGTATTTTTTTTTGTAATATTGTATGGCGAAGGTAGTACTGAAAATGTCCCTCAGTATTCTCAATCAAAGTTCTAAGCAATGTATTAATATGATGGATATGTGTAAGTTAATAATTATAATAATGTATTAATTGAATCTGTTTTACTTTAATCTTACCCTGCATGCCACCTATTGGATTGGTAAACACGATACCTTTGGAAAGGAGATCCCATGGTATCATTAAATATAGTTTAATATATGGATTAAATATATCAAGTAAGCTTTTGAAGGTACTTAGAAAAGCAGCCGGTCAAAAACATAGCAACATAGATAGATAAATTATTTCACAACTGCAAGTTTACATTTAACTTTATAAAAAAAACTGATTTTATTTATAGTAATTTGCAATAATTAATTCAATAATCACTTAAATTTAAGAGGTTTTTCCTTTATTAATTTCGAAATCTATATGTTAGTCAAGCTCGCGGCGTGATCTAGTGGATAGAGCACTAGTCTACTATTCTCCGGGTTCTGGGTTCGAATCCCGGCTGTGGAAGAATATTATTTATTCTGTTAATTGAGCCGAGGGTGATGGAGACCCTTCCGGGGAAGTACCCAGCCTCCATAAAGTGGATACCTAAAAATATTAGGGTTAAAGCCTGGTGGCTAAAAGCAATCAAGGCCTAATCACCCCATCGCACGCCCGTGGACCATAAACTGTACGAATCTCTATATGTACTGAGCCCAAGACCTTTCATGGGTTGTAGTGGTACAGGTTTAATGTTAGTTATCATTGTTAATAAAATCATTAACTTTCTAAAATAATATATTTACATAATATAAGATGTATATTAGTTAAGTTTTGCTATAGGGTTGTTTCACATGAAATGTCCGTTTTTATAGTTTAAAATACATAAATGATTGAAAAGCATCAGGTCAAAAACATAGCAATAGAATATAAGCGTTTTACAAATATTTACATAAATAATTGTGGAAGTTAACTACTTTATTAAAGGAATCAAAGGTAATTAATTACTTGTTCTGACTGTTAATGATATGAGTAAATATGTATTTAATAGATTATCTTGTTGTTATTTGATCAATTTGATATTCTTGGTTTTTTTCAGTGTTATGCCACTTTTTTCCCTTATCATCCTAGGATACCTATTAGATCTTATCATAATAATACTCTAGCAGGTTATACATATTAAGGAGGCCTTGGCAACATGTAAAAGGCACAGGGTTAGGGATTTAGGGACCCTTTGAGAAAATGGGGGTGTAATATGGATGCCAATGGGCTAATACCCCACTTGAGGGAAATTAGGCGATAAAACAGAGTATTGCCGGCGGCTCTAACTTATCAGCTCTTCTCAGGCCTCTCTCTCCGGCAGACCTCGTAATTCTTTAAAAGTTTAAACACTTTTTAAATCTTCTCCAGATAAGCCCTGGAAGGAGGAGGGTCCCGCTGGAAAAAGTTATATAAAGCCATAGGGCTTCAACATCATTCATGTTAATAGTTCCAGCTTCGAGTTATAACGCCCCTTCTCACCTCGTGAATATATAATTAGCTATTACATTTTTTTTTTATATTTCTTTTCCTCGTTTCTCTCCATTTTTATTACCTTAAACGAGAGAGCCTTAATTTCCTTAAATTCTCCTAGATCTTGAAGTAAAGTTTAGTTTTGCAATAACTAGTTTTTCATAAGGAAAATACTTTAATTTGCTATGTTTCTGGCTGATCTACTTTCTGACTTAAGCAGGTTCCAAAAAAATCCCTCTTTTATATATCTATACTGTAATATTTTTCAATATGCATTAGTAGTACCTAGTACCTAGTAGTACCTATATTATATATCCTTGAAGGAAACCGATAGATGAAAATTAAAATAGTGCCAGAGTGGGTTAGCTCGCGTTTCTTGTGCTCAGCAACTGACGACCAGAAACATGAAAAAAATAAATACGATTTCGCGTCTTGGTCCCGTGGGGACTTTTAACTCTAGCATATAACTCTCATATAAAAAGGCGAGTAGTGATAAAAAAACAAAAAAATAAGATGAAAATGTAAAATGTATTTAATATAGAAAATAATTAGATACAAAGATTCCTCTGTTATGGTTTTCATGATTAGGTCAAAAAGTTAAATTGTAATTATTTTCTTAATGTTTCTTGTAAGCAGATTCTCTAAAATGGCTGACATCTGAAAAAAATACGGAAATAAATTAGATATTTCGATCACTGCTTTAATGAATTAAAATTTGCCCATATATTCTATCCCAGTAACACATATACCTATTGTGCGGAGTCACCTGTAGCATATTTAACAAGCATAACAGCAAAAGGTCACGGGTTAATTCTGCAGGTGGTTTTTTTCATTTTAAAAAATCTCTTATTTATTGCCGTCCTTCGGAGAAGGCGTAAAATGGTAGTCCCAAGCCTGTGAATGCTAGGTAATCGCTTAAGATCTCTATCCTAATGAAACCTGTCTAGGCAAAATTGAGGACTCTCATTGTAACATCGTCCCATTAGCAACAGTAGCATAAATCAAAGTTAAATAAAAAAAACAAATGTTATATATGCTATAACTAAGAAAATTAATATTCAGAACTGAGAAGACTTTATGAAAAAATAACCATTATAAAACATTAGGGGTTTCGGTTTTGTACGTTTTACAGGACTTTACTGTTTCTGGGACTATGCAAGAAACTATTATCTCTGAAATGGTGTTCAAACCAGTTTTTCTTTTCCATTTTATTGAATCGAATGAGATCCCTCATATTATCAGTTTAAATTAAAATATTTTTATAATATATTATTTTCTTTACGGATGTGAAACGTGGCCGCTTACTTTGAAGGATGAACAACGGCTTAAGGTTTTCGAAAATAAGTATTGCGTAAAATATTTGTCGAGAGAGATGAGCCACTGGGAGTTAAAGGTTGCACAACGCTGAATTGCGGAACTTGTATCGAATAAATTGAGTGATTGCATGAAATGGGGGGTAAAGTTGTTGGGCTCGATGACGAGCGGATTCCGAGAAAGTTGGTATTTGCTGATCCGACTGGTAGGCGTCCGAAAGGTAGGCCGAAGTGTAGATGGGAGGATTGCCTTAAGGCTGATCTCGGGAGCTTGGGCTTGAATGGTGGACATTGGACGAGTCTGTTTAGGCGGAATTTGGTGGTATCGGCATTGAACCTACGGGTTCGCTATGCCTATTATTATTATTTATAATATATTTATAATGTTTTATTTTCTATTTCAGGTAAAATTTCCTACTACCTACGTTTTTTATTAAGAAAACCAGTGGTATGTAGATATTTATATTATTTTTTATAACTAAGTACATTTTATATATTGTTATATTTCGTAATTAGTATGTTAGTTATATTATAAAACTTGTTGTTATGATTAATAATATTCGGATTACTAAATACAAAGTAGTAATTGGTCAAAAAAGAACAAATCATTTCTTTCATATGAAGTTAAATGGAACCTATCAAGGTAGATAAAATAGAAAAAAAGAGAGTAAGCCGGCAAAATACATGTTGTTACGACTAATTACAGGGGGGAAAAGTTTAATGCATTTAGCAAATAAATTGAATTATTTATTTTAATGTTAAAAGGGCTGGCTTTGAAGCTAGGCATTATGAAGTAGTGGAAGTGAGAGAAGGCTGGCTTTGAATACTAATATCTAAGAGTCAGCAATCAGCACCATTAGCTTTTTCTCTCTTTTTTTCTAGGATTTTTTCCAATCCGACAATCTCATCCGCTCTTTTTTATGTTTTTTATTTCAATTTAAACTGAATTTTACCGTTTAGCTAAAAGGCTTAGCTAGTAATCCCAGGTAGGAAAAATAAATTAGTCTTAGTCTTTGCAGAGGAGAAAAAGGGATTCATTAAAAAATAATGATAAGAAATCACCTGGGACTTTATTTTTAGGAATTCGCTCAAACCTGTTTTGTCCAATTATTTTCCTATTATTTAAATTTAATTACTCTTATTAGTGAAAGTAATTAGCTTATATAAAAGTGTCTATAATTTTTCATAAGTTATATGTATACAGTCAGTCAATCCGTGTCTATACTTCTCATGAATCTCACAACTTTAGATACAAGATAATATTTTTCTAAAATCTTTAGTTTTCCAAATTTATACTATACTTATTCTAATATTCTAAGTTGTTTGTTTTAACTTAATTTAACTTCACTAATGCTGTTGTGACTAATCGGACGATACTATGGGTTGTTTCACATGAAATGTCCGTTTTTATAATTTCTGAAATACATAAAGGATTTTTCAGTCTCTGTTGTTTTCTTCCGAATGTTTACATATTTAAAGTAAACAGTTACTAATCCTCTACCTTTGTTTATAAACATTAGCTTCCCAATCAATTACCCACTTTTTAGTATACCTCCAAATGAACATGAACACGCAACTTTCAGAGTAATATTTTTGTACAGCTTAACTCGGCGATTCAGCAGCTGAGGCCGCTGGGAATATTTGCAAGGCGTTCGGGGAAGGGAGTGTTAAGAACGAACCTTCGCAGTTGGTTTGCAAAGTTTTCAGCTGGGGATACCGACTTGATGGACCTCCGTCCTAATAGACAATGATGTCCTCAAACATACAGTAAAAGGAAACCCCTACCAAACAGTAAAGGACTCTCAGCACAACTAAATGCAAGTGCATCTACCGTTTCCAGACATTTAAAGTTTATTGGGAAATTAAAAAAGCTCGATACATGGGTACCTCACTGATGAGCGACATGTTTCTAAACATACCGTGCAAAAAATTGAAAGAACTGGGCTACGAAGTTCTTCCGTACCCACCATATTCTCCGACTTGTCTCCGAACAGATTACCGACTGTTCAGGAATTTAGACAACTCGTCAAAGGAAAACTTTTTGAAAATGATGATCAAATGAAAAGTGCGTTTTCATATTTTGTTTCACTTCAAAGCTCAGAGTTTTTCAGTTCGGGGATAAAAAAATTTGTGTCACGTTTGGAAAATAGTGTAGAAAAAGAAGGTAAATGCTTCGAATAAAATTATATTGTTTTCATATCGTATTTTTAATAAAAATCCTTTACCTTAAAAACGGAAATTTCATGTGAAACAACCCAATAGAATGGTTCGGAATAAATTTTGCCTATCTAGGATCAATTAGGATAAGGATCTTTAACGTACATGAAATTGCACAGGACCATCTCTTTACGTCCCGTACGGAGGACGGCATAACGAAGGGTTTATTACTACCATTAAAAATACTAGAGCTACCTGCGAGGTTTGAACCCGCCACCTCTTTCATAGAATGCTATTATGTTAGCCACTACACCACAGGTGATCCTTAAGGAAACAAGTAATTGTTGGAGATAATAATAGATTACTTAATATAAAACACGTGTTACTATCAAAACTCAATTTAATTCTTTAACCATTTTGTACTCAAATTTTATTTAAAATTCTTAAACTAATAATAACTACGGAGGTTAGTGAAAATCCTGTGATGCGTGCACCTGATTTTTGTATTTAATTATATTATAATAAGATGTTTAAAGTTATATTTAGGGATCACATATACCAGGGTGGCCAGCATAACAGCCTTATATGCCAAAGGTCATTGGTTCAAACCCGATGGTGGTCCTAAGATTTTTAATGGGAGTAAAAAATCCTTAGTTATGCCGTCCTTCGGAGGGGACGTAAACAGGTGGTACTTAAATATAGATAAATATAAATATTATATATTAAATAAAGAATTCAATTATTTAAAAAATGGTGGACACCATACATAAAAAAACCTGACGAGAAGACGTGCTGCTGAGTATTGTCCTTCATGTTATTATTTTATCCTATTTGCTGGCTGTTACAATACTGCTGACAGGTACAAATCAATTAATAAAAAAAATAAAAATAAAAAAAAAACCTGTACCACTACAACTCATGTGCAATGAGGTGATTAGGCCTTAATCGCGCTCAGCCGCCAGGTGTTTCCCCAATTAATTTGGGTACCCACTTTATAGAGGCTGGGTCTGCCCCAGGAGGGTCTCCATACCCTAGGGTCGCCCCCCGACTGAATTAACAGAATAAATAATAAATCAATTGATAATGTAAAAAAAAAAAAATATTACTATTAACCACAAGATCTCTAAATATAGTTTAAAGCCGAAATACTAGCAATAATGCCAATATATTCCCAAGGGATTGATAATCATTGTTCAGAACACTACAGTCCTAAATATATTCTTGTATGAAATATATATTCCTTGAAATATATTTGCATTCCGTAATCTGTTACTTTCTAGTCGAAGCTAAATATACTGTTCGCATGTTGATCTAAGACTTGATAAGGTGTTGGAAATAAATTCACACTCGGTTCTAAAGCTCTTGCAGAACACATTATATCATTATATCTAATAATGCAGTAATTTAATAGGCAGTGGTTTATGGGTTCATGCATTCTTTGAATATGGTTATTTTGTTCTTTACGAAACCAACTTTAGTAGGTATTTTAGTTGTTTTTTTTTTAATATAAACCACAACTATTATTAAAATTAAGGGACTAAATATATGTATTATATCGATATATTTCAATCAACAGGCGATCTAGCATAATATTAAAAATGGATATTTGGGCTGATTAATTTCTTCCAAAAACTTAATTTTTATTTAATCACACTTTCCACGTTCCATCATCAGGACTCTTTACTTTCCATCATATAATTTTGCAGTAATCTACTCAGTTGTTCACTAAAATTATTACTAAACTGCTTCATATGGTAGCCGCCATTACCCATATATAAATTCATAATATCAAAATATTCCAATCAACGAAAGATCTAGCATAATTAAGTTTTTGGAAGAAATTAATCAGCCACAGCCCTTTAATATTAATATATGTATTAAAATGTCTCGTAAATTGCAACAGAGCTAAATGAGAAGTAATAAAAAATCCCCCTTAAGGATTTAAAAAAAAATAATACGTTTATTGAGAATTACAACTGTATCCAGTAAATGTGAGATATTTAACTAAATCATGCCATTTAGGGAAACTATCCGTAGGCAGGCAGCACTTCAAAAAGAATTCCAAACCTTAAGGTCCCAAAGCCATCTTTTTTTTAGATGCCTTGACGGATTATCCCGTATTGAAGAGGAAGCAAGGTTTGAAAATTGTAGGTTAGAGTAGGGATGGAGTATGTCATGAAAGGAATGATATTTGGTTCGAAATGAGCAACCTATGTAACATTAAGGTATTTATGTATGAGTTTATTCGTGACAAAGTAAGAGTTTTAAGAAGGATTCAGGATTGTAAGGATTGGATACGAAAAGAATTTAATAGTTTAGTTGAGCCCTAAATCTCTAATACTAAGTCTAGGCCAATGCCTTATTATAGCCATGTAGAGAGCCTTATTTAGTTAAATGAAGGTTTGATTGTTAAACAAAAGTAAATTCATCAATACTCATTAGAGATTTACAGGAAATTACTTTATTTTTTACAACCAATCATTTTATTTTAAGTTTTTTGTCAAGCTATATCGTTCAATAAACAGTGTTTTTTAAGTCGGACAAGTCTCATTTAGATTAATATCTTTTTGAAGCCTTCGACAACTTCACATTCATCTTAATAATATATTTCATATTAATAACATGTAATTCTACAAATGGGATTAAGTGGATTATAATCTTACGCTTGTCACTTCCTTCTTATCTATTTTAATTTGCCGAAAGCTTCAAAAAGTAATTTATAAATGTTGTTGTTGTTATCAATTAGGGGTTTAAGGCGTAAAACATCAAATGTCACCAACGCCTATACGAACGCAAACATATTGGTTAGACTTTTAGAAGAAGGAGGAAATAAATAATAGTAATTATAAATAAACTGTAGAAATAGAGAAATCAATTAAGAATGAATGACAAAATTAGGCTAATTAAGAAGAAATAAATAGAGATGTAACAAAAAAAATCTGTTTTTGGAATAAAATTTTAATGATGAAGATAGTAAAGTTTATAATTTAGGTAGTAAGGGGTATTTCCTAAGAAATTTAAAGATTAATTTAATTAAATCCTCATTATCTCCCAGAACATTCGATATATCTGGAATGAGTCCCATTCTGTAAAGTTGCGACGTATAGTACGGGCATTCTTGTATGATATGATTAATCGAGAGGGCTCCATAGCAATGTTGGCACAGGGGTACAGGCTCGCGAGCGAAAAGGTAGGAATGTGTCAGTCGGGTGTGTACTATCCGCAGTCTGTTCAATACAACTTTCTTCCTTATATTATTATAAATGTTGTTTAATTTAACTTAAAACTTAAAAGTATGAGATACAACTCTACCAGTTGTATAGAGTGTTTTATATGTAAATATTCTGAATCATTATTAGTAGAAGTTGGTTTATTATTTGTTCATCACTTTGTTTTTTCTATGTAATATATGTATTTTTCGTTTATCACTGTTGTTTTTTTTAATTATTACTCTAAGGCAGAGTTGGGCGTTATTCGATTAATTTTTATTCGAATAACGAATAACAGATAAATAATTTATTCGTTATTCGAATAAATTTTTATCTGTGGACAAATCATCCGTTATTTGAAATATCGAATAATGGACGACAGATAAATCATTTATTCGTTATTCGAATAAATTTTAATCTGTGGACAAATCATCCGTTATTTGAAAATATCGATAATGGACGACAGATAAATCATTTATTCGTTATTCGAATAAATTTTTATCTGTGGACAAATCATCCGTTATTCGAAACTTTCGAATAACGAATAAATCATCTACAATTTATTCGAAACTTTCGAAGAACAAATAAATCATCTGTTATTCGAAAATTTCGAATAACAAATAAATCATCTGTTATTCGTAACTTTCGAATAACGGATAATTTTATCTGACGTTCGCAAATAACGAATAAATTGAATTTATCTGTCATATTTTAACTTATTTATTTGAATAAGAAATTATTTAACAAATAAAAATTATTCGAAAATGTAATAATTCAGCAAATAATATTATTAACTTTTTTATTTTTTTTAAATTTATTTATTTAAAGAAATTTACAACTGTATTAAATAAATACAACAAGTAAATAGGCTATATATTATTAACTAAATCTGTATTTAAAAAAAATTTAAATTTCTTAAAAAAAATAATTGGTGTTTTAAATAAATACATTTTTGTATCTATCTTATAAATAAATTTACGATGAGTTATTAGGTTTAGTATTTTATTAATAGAGGTATCTTTTATAAAGTTTTCAAGGATGCTACTTTCGAATATGCAAATTTTCGATCACGCATGCCCGTTTTGTATTTCCATTTATTTTATAGTTTAATCAATTTTACTAATTAATCAATTGATAATTAAGTAGGTACTAATTAAATATTCACTAATTAATGTAATACTAAAGAATTGATTAATAATCACTTAATTGATAATTGATTAAATCCTAATTAATTACTAATTACTATCTAATTAATTAGCTGTTTATTAATTATTAGTTAATTCATTATTGATTGATTAATTATTAGATAATTACTTAATCACTAATCCTAATTTATATGCATATCACCTTCCAAATTTTAATATTTTTAAATAATCAAAACGTCTAGTTAAGCGTAAGATGTATGAAAAGATAAAACGAGCCAATAGAATTCAGTCAAACATTAAAATTAAAATTTTATAAATATATAACACTTAAAAGCCCAACAACAATCAATTAATTTGTTTTTATTTTTTATACTTTTAGTTTTTATTCTGATATTCTGAAATAGCATCCTTAAAAACCCAATAACACCTATAAATGTAATCGAAACACGAAAAGCACATTCGCGATCGAAATCTAATAGCTTATTCGGAAATGGCGTCCATGAAAACTAATAAAGATACATAAAATATGTAAACATATTCGGAAATGGCGTCCATGAAAACCTAATAAAAGATACATAAAATATGTAAACATATTCGGAAATAGCGGCCTCGAAAACCTGATAGTAGATATATACATCAATAATAACTACTAAAGTAATCGAAACACGAAATGCGCATGCGATTGTATTTTCGAAAATAACATTCTTGAAAGATACAAACATTTATTTATTTGAAACACTTATAATTTTTTTTTTAATTAATTTAATATTATTTATTGGTATATATTTAGTAATTAATATTTAAAATGTTTACATTTAATTAAATTTTTATCTGCAGAATATATTTGTATTTAATTAATCATCTATGATGACGAATAAATTGAATTTATTCGTCATCTGCAACAAAAGATAAAATTATTCGTTATTCAAAAGTTTCGAATAAATTATAGATGATTTATTCGTTATTTGAAAGTTTCGAATAAATAATAGATAATTTATTCGTAAGTCGAAAGTTTCGAATAAATAATAGATAATTTATTCGTAATTCGAAAGTTTCTAATAAATAATAGATAATTTATTCGTAATTCGAAAGTTTCGAATAACATATGATTTATTCGTTATTCGAAAGTTTCGACTAACAGATAATTTATTCGTCATTCGTTGTCTATTATCTATAGATAATTTTTGCCCAACTCTGCTCTAAGGTACCAAAAACTTTAGGGATAACTTGTAGCTGGGTGGCTAGCATAACATCCTCCTGTGCCAAAGGTCACGAGTTCAAGCCTGCAGGTGGTCCTAGGATTTTTTAAAGTAAAAAATCCTTAGTTATGCCGTCCTTCGGAGGGGACGTTAAAAGGTGACACCGAGCCTGGACGATGTCAGGTACACGTTAAAGATCTCTATCCTAATAAAACCTGGATAGTCAAAATTTAGGACTCCCACAGTAGCATCGTCCGATTAGCCACCGTAGCATAAAGTGATGAAAATTGGAAGGTTTTACTTAAAATTGGAAGGTTTTACTTATAAAATTGGAAGGTTTTACTTATAAAATTGGAAGGTTTTACTTATAAAATTGGAAGGTTTTACTTATAAAATTGGAAGGTTTTACTTATAAAATTGGAAGGTTTTACTTATAAAATTGGAAGGTTTTACTTATAAAATTGGAAGGTTTTACTTATAAATTGGAAGGTTTTACTTATAATTGGAGGTTTTACTTATAAATTGGAAGGTTTACTTATAAATTGGAGGTTTTACTTATAAAATTGGAAGGTTTTACTTATAAAATTGGAAGGTTTTACTTATAAATTGGAAGGTTTTACTTATAAACCTTCAAGAAAGAATTCCCTAAATGCTGGTGAAAACCGTATTACAGTCTGTCTTGTGGTTTAGAAGTTCGCGGAAAGCAAAATCGTTTTACCATTTTATGTTGTTCTTTTATAGAGTGTGTTTTCATAGTAAATCAACGATGTTAAACAGCTTCTGAAATTTGAGATATCTCTGAGTACTTTTAAGTATGGGTTCATCCATTTAAAATCGTCCTATTTTCATTAATTGTACCTAAAATGTCCCATTTAATAAAAAATGTCGATCTTGAGATCATAGTCCTTTGTTGAACGTGAATATTCAAAATTGGCAAAAATTCATTTTTCGCGATGTTTACACGGTAATATCTGTGAAAAATTATGAAACTAATAACAATTACCTATCTATAAGATGTGTAATATTTTAAGTAATATAAATTTGATCTTTGAGACTAATCTGGTTCTGGAGTTAAAAAACTCTCTTAACTGTTAACATGACGTTTTCCTTAAAAAATATCAACTCCTATAATTTTGTATATTTAAGAACCAAACAAAAACTAGAATGATATTGAGAGTATTTTGTATAATTTTGGTCCTTACGACACATTACCTAAGTAGCCAAGAAAATGATTAAAAGAAATCACGAAAAATTACATCAACTGAAACCTTTTGCGCGCTATGAAAAGGGAGGTTAGAAATGATTTTCATGCCTAATTATTTCTTATTTTCACTTACTATATATAGTAAGGAGACTGAAACGCCTCTGGAGCAGAGACCTACTTCTTTAGCAGATCTTCCATGCCAAGGAGTGCCTTCACTGGGAGGTTTCTTCGCTCACGAATTCATAAGAATCCTGAAGGAGGTTTTTCGTAATGGTTATCAGTGTTACAATACATATAACCAAGTCCCGCAAAAAAGTCCGTGTGTGGTGATTCCCGAGCGGAAAAGATAAGTCCTATGAAACAGAAATTTCATAATTAAGACAAATATACGTCCGAGACGTTACAAAATCTTTTTCATCAAAATCAGCTTACCAGAAGAGCCAGTTTATACCATGCATTTTGCACCTTTTTTCGATTTTCTCAAAAACGGTTCCGACGATTTTAATTAAACTCGCTATATCGATGTAAAATTTAATGAGCTTTAATATCATGTAGTTTTCATTCTGATTAAAATGGTCTGACAGGTCTTAAATGCCGATACTTTAAATTTTCTATTGATTCTATAAAAATAACTATATTATCTTGTTACCACTGATGAAAAACAGGTAAATATATAAAAATTTAATGAATTCGATACCCAACTAAAGGAGTAAACAGAAAAAATATATTTTTTATGCAATTTTTTTGTTTTTGAACATAAGAACAGTAATATACATGTATGATATACCGTTGGAAAGCTTGGGATTTCAGAAAAAATATTATCTCATACACAAGCTTTTAAAATTTAGTAGAGAGTGATGAAAAGCCGATAAAACTAAATGATTATTTTAGATAATAATATAATAGATTTTTTAATGAAACACATGTTTCTATGGAAATTCCATTTAATTAATTCTTTAATGGTTCCACTCATTTTTATCTCTTACTGTATTTGAAAATTCTTTAATCGATTTTATAAACGAAGGTAAGTGAAAGTCGTGTGTTGCCCACACCAGATTTTTTCTTTTATAGCATTATCAATGCACTACTTGGCTTAGAAGTTTTTATCGTGTAAGCTATACACTTTTTTCAATATAAATTTTCATAGAAAGATTATTTTCTAACTCAGTAATATTAATAGTAAAATATCTCAAAAAGGACTGAGTGAAAAATGATCAAACTCTTTGAGATTATACCTCTATATAATAAGTAAGATAGGATAAAATTTAGTATCTCAAAAATAACGAAAATCAAAAATGTCGAGCGGCAAGGTCTGGATTTCGAATGGATTGACCCGTATAATATTCATGTTATTGTAATTTCCAGCTCTTTTTGTAACTAAATAACTCTTAATTAAATATCGTTTAATACTTAGATCTCTCAGAAACCAAAAATATCCAGAAATGTTGTTAAGTTAGACTGCCTTATTTTAAGGAAGGAGATAAGAGAAGGTAAGGCGATCCTTGCTTTGGGTTCCTCGTTATTCGCTGAAACAAACCGAGAGATACAGCTGTCAAAATAGAAGGATTCAAACAATAACATTGAGTCCTATCTCTACCGCCCCTTTCAACTGAGGAACCGTAGTATTTTTTATTTAGAATTTCTATTTTTTTTTTTACACTCATACATAAATTAAGCTATAAATATTTCGTTTTGAAGCTCAAGGCATTGATTTATAGTTATCTCAATGAATATCGTTATTAAATCATTATTTAGTTTCTTATTTGATTTATTATCGAATCTTTTCATATATTGAATTATAATCATTATGGCTACTATTAATGAGAGACAATAAATTATTTAAAACAATTAATACTACTAGTACTTCAAAGAAATAGATATTATAAAGTCGGATTTCAAGTCCGGCCAGGCTAATAAAGTTGTTCTTATGATAAATATTTTTTAGTGAAAATTTTCCCTAACTTCCCTCAAAGATTAATAAATTTCACTTACCTATATATTAATATATAGTAAGGAAAAGTATTGCGATCGTGAAAATTTTCGAATTCCAGTTTTCGACGGAAATACGCGTTTTAGGGTCCCCTGAGTCCAAATGACCAAGTCCCGCAAAAAGGTCTGTGTGTGTGGTAACTCTCGGGCAAAAACGAAAAGTCCTGGTGAAACTGAAATTTCGTATTTAAAGAAAGTATACGCCCAAGATGTTACAAAATATTTTTCATTAAAATGATCTTACCAGAAGAGGCACTTTATACCATGCATTTTTCTACCTTTTTACGATTTTTTTCAAAAACGGCTCTAACGATTTTGATTAACCTCTATATATCGATGTAAAACTTGATGGGCTTTAATACGATGTAGATTTTATTCCGATTAAAATGGTCTAACAGGACCTAAATGTTATTTTAAATGATATTTTTTTTTCCTCTAAAGTACCTTTAATTTTGTAGATACTAAAAAAATAAGTCCGGGGTTCAAACCCTCAGATGGCCCTAGGATTTTTTAATGGGAGTAAAAAATCCTTCGTTATACCGTCCTCAGAGGGGACGTTAAAATGTGGTCCCAAGCCTGTGCGATGTCAGGTACTCGTTAAAAATCCCTATCCTAATTAAACCTGTATTGGAAAAATTTAGGACTACCACTGTTCATCGTCCGATAAGCCATAGTAGCATTATAATAATAATAGGCTTACCGAACCCGAAGGTTCGATGCCGATACCACCAAACTCCGCCTGCACAGACTCGTCCAATGTTCACCGTTCAGGCCCCCGGGATCGGCCTTGACGCAATCCTTCCATCGACGTTTCGGCCTACCAGTCGGACCAGCGAATACCAACTTTCTCGGAATCCGTTCCTCACTAAATCTAACAACTTTACTCGCCCATTTGAGTCTCCGCGATGCTATCAACTCAATTATATTCACATGGTACAAGCTCCGCAATTCCGCGTTGTGCAACCTTCTAAACTCCCCAGTGGCCTCATCTCTCTTCGGACCAAATATTTTACGCAGTACCTTATTTTCGAATGCCTCAAGCCGTTGTTCATCCTTCAAAGTAAGCAGCATAAAGCGACATTAAATAAATAAACAAATATATTGTATTCTACTGATGGTTGCTATCCTTTGGTTTTATAGTCCTGGAGAAGGCCTATAATTTTACGCCGAAACGTCGGCATTATGGGATTAAGTTTATACTTAATTTTGTGGGTTTTTTTTAGCTGCGCCCTTAACTTACTTAAACACAAAGCCAACCATTCTCACTTCACAATAAATAATTTTATTAATCTAAGTCTTACTGAGACTTCTAACGTTATAGAAATAAATAATAATTAACAAGGTAATTTTTTTATTCTATTTACAGTCTAGTGATCCTCCAAGAGGAATTGAGAATATAAATTGTATCCATAGCTTGATTTATTGACTTTTAGAGTGCCAAAGTTTGCATGAATTCCACTCCACAGGTAATTTCGGTTATTTTTTTCATTAAAAACGTATAAAAAGAATGAATTTTCCATTAATTGCGTAGTGCAACCTCCATAAAACACAAAGATAAAAAATCCGAACGCCAATGTTCCGCACTATAAAAAAAATGCAAACAGATTAATTGATGTCAACTATACGTGGTCCCAAACTTTTGACAGACAGTGTATATCTCTATGACTCGATCTGACTTAAATTAAACTCTACCGATTCTCTAAATAGAGAGGAATAGCGTAAAGGAAGTAAAAGTGTTGAAGGGCAAATTAAAATTTAGCTTTCACTTGGAAAGGCAACGTCGATGAACCGTGGAGGAAAGTTATTGGTTGCAGCAGCCGCAATCTTATCTTTTATATCCAGTCGTCGTTTTTTTTTTTCATGCTCCAGGAAGAACCACGCCGGACGGTGGTCTGAGTTGTACTATTAAATTGACCACTAGTGTGACACGGTATGCTTTCATCTAACTTTCCAATTACTATGCCTTATCAACATCGATGTCATTTTTTCCTCAACATTGTATATTTTATATTAGAAATTTAGCAAAGAAGTTAGTTCCGTGTTATATAAGTCCATCCTGAATTGCCTGTTTACACAAGTTTTATATATTATATAGGATATCTTTTCATCGCCCATTTCTTTCTCCCTCTTTCCATACTCATATCTTTCTCCGTTACATATCCTGACATATAATTCTTAGTTTAATATTACATTATTTTAAAATTTAAAATTATTTTTTTTATTCATACTGTTTCTCTTTTTTAATGACTATGTTCTTTTTATATATTACCTATACTCTTAACTATGTTTTTAATATATTACCGTCATATATCACTTCAAAATTGTTAATATTTAAAATTTTAATTGTTCACATATTTTTCCTTTGTCATTTTTTCATTTGCTTAGTCTCTCTTTATATATTCTCATTACAATATTATCATCTCAATTATGTTTACTTCCATACTTTATAAATATCATCTTAATTTTGTTTATTTCCATACTTTATAACTGTCACCTTATTTTCATACTTCATAACTGTCATCTTATTATCATTTTACATTTAATTTTATTTATGTTCCCATATTTTATTACTGTCATATTATTATTATATACCTAACATATTATTAAGTCTATAATTACATTGGTTGTTATCTTGTTTCTTTTAGCCCTGATAAAGGCACACATTGTAGGCCGAAACGTCGGCACATAATTAAAATAGCGCTTATTTTAAATGTGTGTATCTAATTTATGACCGCACCCCCAACCATCTTCCTCATCTAATTTCTCAACGTTAAACAAAACTCCAACATTATGAAGTTTTATATTAGTTCAGTTCTTCAGAAAAAGAAAAAAAAAACTTAAAGGCTTGAAATAGTTCTAAGTGATTGTGAAATGTGTGTGTAAAAGTTACTAAAGTTTATGAAAAAATGTAAACTGTACAATTTGATCCAGTTCATTACACTATAAAACCAAATGTTTGTAATCCAACTTATTCTGATATATTGTTAACCGTTATGAGCTAAAGATTAACTATGCATCATGCTAATGACCCTAAAAGGGTAGGCGCATTTGTGTAAATAAATAAATAAAATTATAATCATAAAATCATAATCATAATTAAAATAATTAATCAGAATGTAACCTACATGATATTAAAGCTTATTAAATTTTACATCGATGTATAGAGTTTAATAAAAATCGTTAGAGCCGTTTCCAGTCCCTATACCTCATTCTCCGATCCTATCTCTCGAACCGTTCCTTCCGAGTTCGCTGTGGTGAAGAATTTTCTAACCTTTATCCCGTTGAGGCCGGTGTTCGTCAAGGCAGCGTCTTGGGACCCATCCTCTACATCCTTTACACTGCTGATATTCCTACACATCCTGATACCTTTCTGGCAACTTTTGCAGACGACACCGCCATCCTATCATCCAGTTCCAATCCTGAAACAGCATCCTTAAACCTTCAGAGACACCTTTTCCTTATCGAACACTGGTGTAATAACTGGCGTGTAAAGGTGAACGAAGCCAAATGTAAACACATAACCTTTACTCTTAGACGAAAATCCTGTCCGCCAGTTTATTTCAACTCATTACCGATTCCTCTCTCAGATACAGTCCGGTATCTTGGCTTACTGTTAGACAAAAGATTGACTTGGAACCCACATACAAGACTTAAAAGACAAGAACTCAACCGACGATTCGGACAGTTATACCGACTACTCAACAGAAAATCTGAACTTACACTTGAAAACAAATTATTAATCTACAAGACAATACTGAAGCCCATCTGGACCTACGGACTTGAACTGTGGGGGACAGCTAAACGTTCTAACATCAAACGCATTCAATCCTTTCAATCCAAAGTCCTCCGTACAATAGTAAATGCTCCTTATTATGTCTCCAATTATACCTTGCACCACGACCTTAATGTTCCATTTATTTCAGACCTAATTCCATCCAAATTTTCCAAATTCCACCAGAACCTCATTCATCATCCTAATCCTTTAGCTCAATCCCTATCCAGCTCCACTCATCCATACAACCCACCTAGAAGGTTGAAACGGCAGTGGCCCCGCGACCTTTTGTAAATATATTGGAGTTCTAGCACTGGCTAGATTCTCCACTCAATGTGATGTATGTATGAGTGTGTGTATGTGTATATAGGTATAAGTGAATTATTGACTTTTTTATTGTAATTTTATGTTTTGTAAATATTGTATGAATGTAGTATGTTTGATATCATTCAGCAATACTATTAATGTCCAAATTGGGACAGATTGTAAAATTTTCTCAATAAAAATTGTTATTACTAAAAAAAAAAAGAGCCGTTTTTGAGAAAATCGTAAAAAGGTACAAAATGCATAGTATAAAGTGGCTCTTCTGGTAAGCTCATTTTGATGAAAAAGGTTTTCTAACGTCTCGGGCGTATATTTGTCTTAAATATGAAATTTCAGTTTCATAGGACTTACCGTTTCCGTCCGGGAGTCACCATAAACACACACACATAGACCTTTTTGCGGGAGTTGGTTATTTGGACTCAGGGGACCCTAAAATTTGTATTTCCGTTGAAAACTGGAATCCGAAAATTTTTACGATCGCCATACTTCCCCTTACTATATATAGTAAGTGAAAGTAAAAATTGATGAGATCATTAATTTAGTTTAAAATGTCAATTTTTAATCATAAAAATACTAAACGCAACCATACTAAAAGAAGATTGACAATTCGTCAAAGTTTTTTTTTTTTCAGGGTCCTTAGTTAATTTCAAACTGCGCCTGAAGAGGGGAAGGTTCGTTTGTATGTAGAATATTTGTTTATAAAAAAAAACATATCTAACCATGGGAAGAATGAAATTCAATGCAATTAATTCTTTAACATTTGATTTGAATCCCTAAGTGTATTTAAAAATTCTAAAAAACTATTTAAATTGATGAAGTACCGGGTTTTCTGAAATTAACAATATCACTGTATTTTAAGACCGACTCATTAAAATGTAGGGTAGGCAAACCAAAGTACCTTAACTATATCAATATGTCTCCAAATAACAGGCGTTCATTTTCTTCCCCCATCACTGACGGAAATTAATAATTGTATTTCTTTTATTTTTTTATTTTTTCGGAAGTTTTTCTTAATATAAACATTTAAAAGAGTACACATTGCCTTCCATTTCTCACTTAATCACTTTATTTCATAAGTTTTTCATAAGTTTTAAAACACACCAATGTTATTTATGTATATCATTAATATATAATGAACACCAATAAGGACAAATAGCAGTGTGCTATGAAATAAAATGAAGGGTGAAATATGATATAGTAATTATATAATGAAAAAAATAAGGTAATTAATGTTAGTTAGTTTTAAAATAATTATGACAAATTGTTGAAGTTAAATTTTCAAAGACAAACATTTAAATAATGTAATTTTATTCACTATTGAAAGTTTAAAAAAATTGTTTCAGTCTTGAAAATGGGGAAACAGCCCCTAAACGTCGACAAATATGAAAAACTTATGAAATAAAGTGATTAAGTGAGAAATGGAAGGTAATGTGTACTCTTTTAAATGTTTATATTTAGAAAAACTTCCGAAAAAATTAAAAAAGAAAAGAAATAAAATTATTTATTTCCGTCAGTGATGGGGGAAGAAAATGAACGCCTGCTATTTGGAAACATATTGATATAGTTAAGATACTTTGGTTTGCATACCCTACATTTTAAAGGAGTCGGTCTTAAAATACAGTGATATTGTTAATTTCAAAAAATCCGGTACGCGCAACACACGACTTTCACTTACCTCAGAGGTTTAAATTAATTTAAATAGTTTTTTAGAATTTTTAAATACACTTAGGGATTCAAAACAAATGTTAAAGAATTAATTGCATTGAATTTCATTCTTCCCATGGTTAGATATGTTTTGTTTTTTTTAAACAAATATTCTACATACAAACGAAACTTCCCGTCTTCAGAAGCAGTTTGAAATTAACTAAGGTCCCGGAAAAAAAAAATTATTTAAAAAAATACTTTGACTAATTGTCATTCTTCTTATAGTATGGTTGCGTTATGATTAAAAATTAATATTTAAAACTAAATTAATGATCACATCAATTTTACTTTCACTTACTATATATAGTAAGGAAAAGTATTGCGATCATAAAAGTTTTCGAATTCTAGTTTTCAACGGAAATACACATTTTAGGGTCCCCTGAGTCTAAATAACCAAGTCCCGCAAAAAGGTCTGTGTGTGTGTGGTAACTCCCGGGCGGAAACGGTAAGTCCTATGAAACTGAAATTTCATATTTAAGACAAATATACGCCTGAGACGTTACCAAACCTTTTTCATCAAAATTAACTACTATAAACTCGCTATATCGATGTAAAATATAATGGGCTTTAATATCATGTAGGTTTTATTCTGATTAAAATGGTCTGACAGAGCTTAAATGCCGATATTTTATAATTTTCTTCCTCTAAAGTACCTTTAATTTTCTTTATTCTATAAAAATAACTATAATAACTTGTTACCGCTGATGAAAAACACACAAGTGGAACGAATTCGATATCCAACTAAAGGAGAAAACTGAAAAAAAATATTTGTTTAATGCAATTTTTCGTTTTTGAACACAAGATCAGTAATATAAATGTATGATATACCGTTGGTAAGCTAAATATTTTAGAAAAAATATTATCTCAAACACAAGCTTTTAAAATTTAATAGAGAGTGATGAACTAAAGATAAAGCTAACTGATTATTTTAGATAATAATATAATAGATTTTTTAATAAAACACATGTTTCTATAGAAATTCAATTTAATTAATTCTTTAATAGTTTCACGTATTTGTATCTCTAACTGTATTTGAAAATTCTTTCATTGATTTTAAAAATGAAGGTAAGTGAAAGTCGTGTGTTGCCCGCACCAGATTTTTAAATAACGAATGAAACAAAAAGTGGCTACATCACAAATGAGTAAGACATTATTTTTTGCAAATATAAAATGAAGCTGCCCTACTGTTAACGTTTTTATTGCATGTTTTCATAGAGATTTTCACAGCATGATATTCCGGGATTTCTAATAAGCGCCACACACGTTATCACGAAAGCTGTCATTTCGGCCACTGCTGAATAGATAGGACTTTTCATTTTTACATATTAGCATAGTGAAGCTACTCATTTTCCATTGAGTGTGGCAGATTGAATTATTTTTCAACAACAATTGTTCTGTCGCGCCAACAGGAAATAAAAAATTAGAATTCAAGCTTTGATGGTAAACATATTCTATCGTGTAGGAGATTTTACAGAAAAAAAGTTAATATTTTATTCAATTGTCATTTATTGTTTTAATGATTGACGACTTCTTAGACAAATATATACTTTAATTCGAAAATACAGTTGGGTCTTTTTAAATTCATATAGATCAGAATTTTGAAACTTTTTGAGGAGTTAGAAATTTGTATTTTAAGTGATAAAATCACTGTCCTCGCAACTTACGCGGATAAGACTTGTGTGTTATCCATCCATAACGGTCCAGCCGCTGCAACCCAAATCCTTCAGCCCCACATCACAGCCATTGAGGAATGGTGTCAGAACTGGAGGATTAAAGTAAATCCTTTAATAATACGCCACTCATACCTGTTGAACAAATCCGATAAATAGGACTCCATCTTGACAAACGTCTTACATGGAACCCTCACACGAGACTAAAACGACAAGAAACTGCCCGTAGATACCGATTACTACAACACTTACTAGTCAAACGTTCAAAACTTCCAATTCACTAAAAAAAGCTCATTTATATCACTGTCATTAGACCCATCTGGACACATGGAATCGAGCTTTGGGGCTCTACTAAGCCCTCAATTCCTCCCGCATCCATTCCTTACAATCCAAAATCCTTCGAAAATTCCTAAATGCTCATTATTTCGTCTCAAATAAAATTATCCATAACGACCTTAATATCCCATTTGTGGCAGACCTTTCTCGTACCAGGTATACCACTTTTAATTCCAAACTCCCAACCCATTTAAACCCTCTTGTCTGCAACCTATCAACCTCACATATTCCTGACAACCCTCCGAGGCGATAGAAAGGAAGATGGCCTCGGGATCTACTTACTTAAATAAACATCGAAGTACTACCGCTGGGTAGTTTCTTCACAAGCCTTATACGCTTTTTATTATAATTCATCACTTTTACTTATTGTATTTATGTAATATACAGTTGTAAAATTCAATAAATATAAATAAATTTAATAAAAATAAATAAAACAAGGTGTTAAAATAGCCAAACACAACAGTTTCTTGTCGGTTTAGCTCTGAATGTGGATAGCAAGGTTCTTAGCTCACAAAAGGTTTGATCAATAGACATCAGGGTACTGAATAATCTCTTCTAAACAATCAGAAGCTGGTGATTTTTTTTACGTTAATCTTTTTCTATAGGAGCGGCGTGGTCTAGTGAATAGAGTTTACTTTTACCGGGTCCTGGGTTTGAATCCCGGCTATTGCAGAATTTTATTTTTTCTGTTAATTCAGGCGGGGGGTGACCCTTTTTATATGGTACGGAGAACCTTCTAAGGCAGACGCAACCTCTTAAAAGAGGGTACCTAAAATTGGGGAAAAACGAGGCGGCTGAATGTGATCTCAGCCTAATTACCTCATACGAATCTCTATGTGTACTGAACCCAAGACCCTTCGTGAGTTGTAGAGGTAAAGAATTTTTTTTTCTTTTTCCATTCTGATTATGTATATTTGACTAATATCCACATTTTGATACTCTCCCATCTAATGGCCAAGTGATCTTTAAATTACACACTAACACTCTTTAAATTACACACTCCGTTAGCCTATAAACAGTACGAATCTCTGTAAGTACTCCACCCAAGGCCCTTCACGGGTTGTAGAAGTACAGGTTACAGCCAGGATCAGGAAGATCAAGACAGCTTTAAATGAATAATAAATAAATAATCGCAACTCTGAAATCTGTATCTAGACATCATATGTCTTTCGTCATTAAAAAATCTGGTGCAGGCAACACACGACTTTCATTTACCTCCATTGTTAAAACAATCAAAGGATTTTCTAATACAGTTAGAGATTAAAATACCTGAAACCATTAAAGAAATAATTAAATTGAATTTATATAGAAACATGTGTTTTATTAAAAAATCTATTATATTATTATCTAAAATAATCAGTTGTATCGTCTTTTCATCACTCTTTATTAACTTTTACAAGTTTGTGCATTAGATAATATTTATTCTAAAAGCTTTAGCTCTCGAACGTTATATTATACGTGTATATTGCTGTTGCTATGTTCAAACTAAAACAATGCATTAAAAAAATATTTTTTCAGTTTTCTCCTTTAGTTAGATATCGAATTCGTTCAACTTATATATTTATGTGTTTTTCATCGGTGGTAACAAGATAATATATTAATTTTTATAAAATCTACAAAATTAAAGGTACTTTAGAAGAAGAAAATTTAAATTATCGGCATTTAAGACCTGTCAGACTATTTTAATCAGAATGAAAAATGCATTATTTTAAAGCTCAATTAATTTTACATCGATATAGCGAGTTTAATCAAAATCGTCGAAACAGTTTTTGAGAAAATCAAAAAAAAGGTGCAAAATGCATGGTATAAATTGGCTCTTCTGATAAGCTCATATTGATGAAAAAGGTTTTGTTCTAGGGCGCATATTTGTCTTAAATATGGAATTTCAGTTTCATAGGACTTACCGTTTCCGCCCGGGAGTTACCACACACACACACACCTTTTTGCGGGACTTTGGAATTTGGACTCACGGGACCCTAAAACGTGCATTTCCGCTGAAAACTGGAGTTCTAAAATTTTCACGATCGCAATACTTCTCCTTATTATATATAGTAAGTGAAAGTAAAAAAGAATTAACGCGTACGTTCGTTTTCAACCGAACATATATTTCTAAAATAATTCCTAATACATATTTATTTTAAGTAATATATTATTAGCAAACGACAAATATATAACAATTGTTGTTAATAGTCAGAGAAATAGTGCGTTCAACCCAAGACCCTGAAGGTTTCTGATTGTCAAGATAAGTGAAAGTGGTGTGTTGCCCGCACCAGATTTTTAATTCTACAGAAAATTTTCACGTTCTCAATACTTCCCCTTATTATATATAGTAAGTGAAAGTAAAAATATTGAAGTGTACATATCTACATATGGAATATGTAAATTTGTAATATAGATATGACTTGAGTAAACCATCATCAATAGCTAAGTTTTAGGAGAATAAGGCAGTCACTGCATATGCCCATATACATTTTTAAAACATTTCTTAGATGAAATTTGTATTTAAACGTTTAATTGACTTTCGATTAGGATTAGAACATGCGGCAACAGCTTGATTATCTTGAAAATGTTATGGACAAGAGGAACAAATCCTTATTAATAGCCATTGACACGTGGAGAAGAGGGATCCTTTAAGACCGGCAATATTTGTAGTGGAAGGGCTCCAATCAGCAGAGACCAGAGAGCTAATTGGTGGGCTTCCACGGAGGCAACTCGCACGGGATTGGCCAACTTTTTATTGGCTTTCGGGACTTGCTTTGAGGAATACTAAGTCCCTTGGAGCTTACGCCTCTATCCACCTTCTCCCCAAGTCACTATTTCTGTCACTCTCTCACTCTCTTGCTCCCCCGAGTCTCCTTCGACAGCAATAAATTCTTCTTCTCGAAAGGTTAACTGTGTTAGCTTATTCTATCCGAATTCTATCGAAAATTGGTGGAATTTTCAGAATAAATAAAAATCTCTTTTATACTCAGTCTTAAAAAGTGCTCTTAATTTATATTATTAGAAGTCACCCTGGACTATAAACTACTTTTCAAACATCACGTAGACAATAAAATAAATAGTTCTCATAAATTATTATATAAAATGTACCCCTACTTTAATAAACATTAATCAAAATTAACACCAAAAAACAAACTAATTTTATATAAATCTGTTATCAGACATATAATAACATATGCATGTCCAGCCTGGAGTCTTACAAGCAAAACACATATAAAAAAATCTGGTGCGGGCAACACGACTTTCACTTACCTCCATTTTTAAAATCAATGAAAGAATTTTCAAAAACAGTTAGAGATAAAAATACGTGAAACTACTGAGGAATTAATTAAATTGAATTTATATAGAAACATGTGTTTTATTAAAAAATCTATTATATTATTATCTAAAATAATCAGTTAGTTTTATCGGCATATTCATCACTCTCTGTTAACTTTTAAAAACTTGAGTATTAGATAATATTTTTTCAAAAATCTTTAGCTTTCCAACGGTATATCATACATGTACGAGTATATAATTTTGGTGTTCGTGCTCGTTATTGTAAAAAAAAAAAAATATTTTATTTATTCAAAAGTTACAAAATATCGATAATAACACTTTAAAAGACAATAATGACAATCTTGATAATAACAATATGGCTATACTAGATCTGACATAGATTACGTACCGTAATTACTGCGAGGACTTGAAGAGAGTGATCCCTGGGAGAAGGGACAGGGTATATAAAGGTTAATAGGACTGCTGAATAAGATTCAAGGAATATGGTGTGATCTGCAGGTGCACTATGGCCTCATGGTGGCGTGACTCCTCCGTCCTTATGAGAGTGAAGCCCACTGAACTCTAAATTTAAGGATTTGGGACGGTTTGTCTATTCTGTAAATATTGAAACCAAGCTCTGGCTCTGCCATCAAAACATTCAGGTGGTTGAGGATGGGTACTTGGATTATCATTTGAAGGATTAGAACACAGTAATTCCAGTTTACAATACTGACGATAAAGATTATAGCATAAAAGATATAAACATATTACATAAAATATATAAGAAATAAATTGGGATACAGTTATATCATAAGGTTCTAATTCTTCTATTTCTATATTACTTAAGTCTATTTGTTGTAATTCCTCAAAAGTAAAATTTGTTGATACAATAGTTTTATTATTAACAGAATGATAGGAAATAAAAGGAATATTTACATTGTCAACATAAGAAAGTGGTACATTTATATTTACAAATTTCTCTTTTTCATTAAGATTAAGGAGGCTAGTAGATGGTAGATGATACATTTGTGTGTTTGTTACACTAGTTGTTACATTGCTAATATTAAAGGTTAAATATTGGTGTAATGTGGGTATAAGTTTGATTATAGGGTTTGTTCTTATTTCTACAGCTTTACAATCATTTAATTCTATATTCTTACATAATTCTAAAATACATTTGTCCTTAATCTCTATCATGTCTTTACAGTAATGATGATTATTGAATTTAATACAATTTCCATTGTAAAACGAATTTTTAAATCTAATGATTAGTTGTTCTTTAATCTTTAGAGTAATGACTTTATTATTCCTTGTAACTGGATATGACATAGCATAATAAGTTGTTTTTGGCAATGATTTCAAAGGGATTTTAATAAAATAATAAATTAATCCTGTATCTGATAGGGAACAAAATGTGGAGCTAAGTAACCAGTTTAATTCTACATTTTCTGTGATTGGTTCTCCGAACGGTATGTTTAATTGTTCTAGTTCTCTAGTCGTTAATATGCTTGGATGGGTAATTCCTAATTTACATTGTTCTAAGGAAAATTCTATATCATTTAATTGATTTTCTACTAAATCTAATACGGCTAATAAATCATGATACATTAACTTAGTAAGAGCTAAATCTGTAAAATTATTTATTTTTTCTATACTATCCTTATATTTATTTAAAACAATTATTTCTTTATTAAGTTTAGATGTTAATTCTTTATTTAATCCTAATCTAACATTTTCATTATGCTCTATGTGATACATATTTCTCTCGATTTTATTTAAAATATTATCATACTTTTCTTTGTCATCGGCGTCCATATTGCCGGTGAGCCAACTAATAGCATTGCCTAGTCCGTTAATTAAACCTCTTTTTGATCGGTTATTCCGATTTATATTTACAATATGATTAATTTTTTCTAATATCTTGTTATATTTTTGTTCAATAATATTATGCAAAGTTTTATATTCATTACTAATTGTTAATACGTCAATGCTAATCTTAAGGGTTTGAATTTCTCTTGTTAAATTTGTAAGATTCTTATAATGTAAAAATGTGTACCAATCTTCAATTATAAAAGATGGATTAATTTGTACGATGGATGCTCCTGGTCCGTCAGATAAATCTTGTATTAGCAGGGTCTGTATCTGAACCGTAAGCGCTGCGATCAGAAGATACTTGAAACAATTCGTCGTCGAACTCAAAGTCATCTTGGCTGACTCCTGTAACATTAGACGTTTCTATTTCTTTTATGACATTCTCAATATCTTCATCAGTTATTTCTGGGTTTTTTTGACTTGTACTAGGTTTATTATTATTATTATTTGATTTCTTTTTCTTAGTGACCTTTTTCGGTCGTTTGACTTGATCAGGGTGGAGTTTTTTCTTTCTACCTTTATTTCTATTTTGAAATCTTTTATCAACATACTTTCCTTTTTCGTATTTAGGATCTATTTTCTTTTTCTGTTGTCTCTTTATATACACATCTTCCGGGATTTCTATGTCTTCTCTATTTTCATTTAACTTGCCTATTTTTCTCTCTTTATTTTGTTCTATACCTTTCTTAGTTATTTCGAAAAGCTGCTTCATTTTCCGATGGTACTCATGAACAAGATATTCTTTTATTTCCGGGGATTCATTATAAGTTTCATTAGTGATACCGAAAGTTATTTCGTTAGGGGTCATTTTAAGATCTTGATTAAGGGAATTATTATATGCTGTCGTTGCTTGCTCTAACTTATCTTCCTCTTTATCATCTTTGTTTTCTATGTTTATAAGTCTTAAAATTTCTAATAACGAAGAGCTTGCTCGATTAAGCAATCCAAGAGAGTTAGGGTGATTGGGGGTAGTATAATGTAATTCAATATTTAAGTAGTTTAGAAAATCTTTAAACAAGTTATTGTCGAATTCTCTTCCGTTGTCACATGATATTTTTTGGGGTTTTGGAAAATATGCTAAATATTTTTTCAATACTTTCATGCTTTCTATGGCATTATAACTCGTTGCGTAATAAGAAAATATTCTTTTGGAAAAAGTATCTACTATTAAATAAATGTAATAATTACTCATGTGTAAGGTATCAATCATTAAATCTGTAAAGGGTTTCTCAGGTGTGGGAGTAATTTTAAATTTTTGTTTTATAGGTCTTCTATCGTATTTGCCTTTTCCACATGTGTCACATTTGTTTATAATTTCTGTGATATGATCTTTCATATTGGGCCAATAAAATTTGGTTTTCAAAACTAAATATGTTTCATTTATACCTCTGTGGCATGTCTTGGCGATATGATAATCAAGGATAAGTAATTTCTGGTCTTCCGTGTTCTTTACATCTGGCAATAGTTTATAATATCTTTTAATTCTATTTGTGGGAAATTTTTCTCTAATGAGTGATGCAACTTTATTAAATAATGCATTATACCAATTATTTTCACTTTCTATAGAATCTGATATGGGTGAGCAGTATATGCCGTAAGTTATATTTGGTCTTAAGATTTCTAAAAGTTTTTCTTCTATTTCAAAATCTTTTTCATGATAAGGCCAAGTAAATTCAATTGTTGTTCTTTGCTTATTATTGAATATTGTTTCGCGTTGAATTTTCGCGTGTCCCTTTTTTATTATTATTTGATTTTTCTCAACATTTACTGGTCTAGATTTATCATCAACTATTAAGATTCTGTTATCGGAGGATTCTGTGGAGTGCTGCGTTGCTAAAGAAGATATATCATCTTGAATTATTTCTTGGTGTTCACCATTATTATTTTCTTCTATGTTTTCATCATTATTAATTCCTTCTAAGTTTTCATTGTTAGCTTCTTCTTGGGTTTCTTCTATTCCCATTTCTTGTAATAAATCTACGATTTCTTGTGAATAGTTATTAGGAGAATTTTCTGTATGAAAAATATCAAATTCTGGTTCTTTTAATTTCCTTTCTTCAATAGGGTAACGGGATAAATGATCGGCGACTTTATTAGCCTTTCCTTCAATGTATTTTATGTCATATTCGAAATCTTCTAACAATAATTTCCATCTAATTAATCTGGCGTTCTGTGTTTTACACGTTCTTAAATATTCTAAAGGTTTGTGATCTGAATATATGAAAAATTTTCTACCGTATAAGTAGGGTCGAAAATGATTGCAAGCCCAAATAATGGCTAAACATTCCTTTTCCGTTGTTGAGTAATTTTGTTCTGCTTTATTAAGTGTTCTGGATGCAAAACATACAGGGAGTTCTTTTCCATCTTTCTTCTGTGCTAATACTGCACCAATGGCGAAATTACTTGCGTCAGTTGTTAAGAAAAAGTCCTGATTGAAATCTGGAATTTGCAAAATGGGGCTACTACATACAAGTTGTTTCAATTTCTCAAAAGCGTTTTCATATAACTCTGGTTTGATTTCTTTTTGATCTTTTCGAAGACATCTCGTTAATGGGGAAGCTATCTTTGCGTAATTTGGTATCATTTTCCTATAGAAACCAGTTAATCCTAAAAAGCTTTTAATTTCTTTTTCATTTTTAGGGAGTTTAAAATCTTTTACTGCTTTTATCTTTTCTGGATTAGGTTCTATGCCGCGTTCGCTGATAATATGTCCGAGGAATAACAATTCTTTCTTGCAAAATTCTGTCTTATCGAGCTGAATCTTTAAGTTATGTTTTTCTAACTTTTTAAGAGTTTCTTCTAAATGTTTCCAATGATCTTTGTAATTTTCAGAAAAAATTATAATATCGTCCATATAGACTAAAACGTTAATAGAATCTGAAAAAATGATATTCATGGCTCTTTGAAACGTTGCTGGGGCATTACTGAGTCCAAATGGCATGCGAAGGAATTCAAAGTGGCCTTGATCTGTAGAAAATGCTGTTTTTGGGATAGAACTTTCTTCGACTTTTATTTGATGGAAGCCTGAGCAAAGGTCCATTGCTGTAAATATCGTCGCTTTTCCTAATTTGCCTAAAAGGTCTTCAATATTAGGAATGGGGAATTTATCCGGGGTTGTTTCTCGATTTAATTTCCTGTAATCAATCACCATTCGTATTTTTCTTTTTCCTGATGCGTCTGGCTTTTTCGGGACAATCCAAACGGGAGAATTGTAAGGGGAATTGCTGGGTCTTATTATTTTGGATTCTAACATCTTTTTAATTTCTTCCTTAATATTTTCTTTGAATTGGTGGGGATATCTGTAATTTTTCGAATATATCGGGTCTTCGGTTTTTGTTTTAATCTTATGCTCCAATAAATCAGTGGCTGAAAGGGGATCATTTTCAGTCTTAAATACTGATGGATATTTCGATAATAATTTAATTAAATTTGATTTTTCTTGAGGAGGTATATGGTCGGTTCTGATTAGTTGGGGGATTTGTTTTATTATTTCATGGTTTCCTTTTTTATTAGAATCTGTTAATTCTACTTCTTCTTTTTGCAAATAGTATAAAGGTAAATATATGGTTTCGTTAACTTTACTGTCGATTATTATATTTTGATCATAGATGCCAGGTTTAATTTTAATCTTATCATCTTCATAGTCAATAAAATATAGATTTTTATTTTGTTCTACTTTTATCTGATTTTCGCCTTCTTTCAAAACTAATTTTAAAACTTCGTCTTCCATAATAAAATCAAACTCTGTATAGCGAGTTTTTATTTTGTTGGTTTCGAAATCGATATTAAATTTCATTTCCCTCATTGTCTCATTTCCTAGTAGTATTTCGTAATTGGGACTGAAATTAAATAGATAAAATTTTATTTTTTCGGGGTTTTTAAGAAAATTATTTCTGCAATAAACTGAAATAGATTCCGTGCCAAGTTCTTCTCCGGTTGCTGTTTTTATTGTAAAATTTTCTTTTTCTCTTTCAACATCTGGTGGTACAATGTCTGGTCTTATATAATTCTTCCAAGATCCGGTATCAATAAGCCATTTACGATTCGCGTGGTCTTTAACATAAGGCAGTTGGCTTTTATTCTCTTCTTTTATGTGTTTTGATTGTCTGGCGGGCCTTTCTCTAAAAAAGAATTATTTGGATCTAATTTTTCTAATTTCTCTCTTAATTCTCTGATTTCTTGGTCTTTCGGGTCTTCTTGCTGAATTTGGAAATTAGGCTGTTTCGGTTTATTCCCGAATGCGCTAACTGTTCTCATGGATACAGTTGGATTTTCATCTTTCTTATTATTATTATAATTTTGATTCCGGTATCGACCTGAACCGTTGAAATACCTTTGTTGTTCTTGACGGGGCCATTGTTGGTAATAATTATTATTATTATTATTCTGCCGGTAGTCTTGTGGAGGTTCTTGTTGTCGATATTGATGCTCTTGTCTTTGATTATGTGGGTTATACGGGTTATTGGGATTCTGCCAATTATTAAATCGTTTGTGATGTTTTTTATCGAACTTTTTCTTATGGTCGAAGCCTCTTTTGTAATCATGTTCTCCGGGTCTTCTCATATTTCCCGAATTTATGAGGTCATCGAAGAGTAGATGGTTCTCATTCTGAATTAAATTTCTCAAATCATCTAATGTTCTTAACTTTTCTGCTTTAGTCATAAGATATGTTCTTATGTGAAGGGGCATGTTAGTGTAAAAAAAATAAAGAATACTTTTCTCTAATGCGCTAATAATTGTTTCTCTATTTGGTGTGTTTTCTATCCGATGTTTAGAAATTATTAAAATGCGGATCTTATCAATTCTTTGAAGGAAATCAAGAGGGTGTTCCTTATGATGTATTTTGTTATTAAATAATTCATGCGATAATTGTTCAATTGAGCGGCTGTCTCTGAAGGTTCTTTCGAGATAATTTAGTAATTCTTCAACACGACTAAATTCGCACGTTGTATTTATATAATCAGCTTCATCCGTAAGTTTTGCTAAAAGTTTACTTAATAATCTTTGTTCGTTTAGTTCCTTAAACGAGTTGTCCGGTTTACACACGATTTGGTAAACTTGTCTACAAACTGTCACGAATTTTAACAGATTGTGTGGATTTCCATTAAAATTAGGGATATGATCGTAGTCTGCCGATTTAATTTGAAAGCTTGCCATATTTGTAGTTAATATTAAATTATTTACTCGCAGGATTAAAGAATTTAAATAATCATCAGACATAAAATTACAATAGTAAAGGAAATTAACTTACAAAAATTGAGTACGCTGTCAAAATAATCTTCGACGGGGTGTGAAGATCTGTCCTTGAGCTGGATACCTGACGACAGTGAAGTCCGGCCAAGGTTGAGTGCAGATAAGAGACTTTGCCTGCGTTGCGAGATGCTCGGGGTGAGTGAACTCGTCCAGAATCTGAAGATCTCGAAGTTGGTAGTCCTCGGTAGGTAAGCCAAAATCTTGAGTCTTCACAGGTGAGGAATCCTAGGCGGTAGTCCTAATTCTGGATTTGCGGAAAAAGTTCGGATCTGCGGAAACTCGGTTCTTAAAACTGCGATAAAAATATGCAGTCCCTGTTTGGGCGCCAATTTTGGTGTTCGTGCTCGTTATTGTAAAAAAAAAAATATTTTATTTATTCAAAAGTTACAAAATATCGATAATAACACTTTAAAAGACAATAATGACAATCTTGATAATAACAATATGGCTATACTAGATCTGACATAGATTACGTACCGTAATTACTGCGAGGACTTGAAGAGAGTGATCCCTGGGAGAAGGGACAGGGTATATAAAGGTTAATAGGACTGCTGAATAAGATTCAAGGAATATGGTGTGATCTGCAGGTGCACTATGGCCTCATGGTGGCGTGACTTATTACTGTTCTTATGTTCAAAAAAAAAAAAATTGCATTAAAAAAATATTTTTTCCGTTTTCTCCTTTAGTTGGGTATCGAATTGATTCAATTTATATCTTTACCTGTTTTTCATCAGTGGTAACAGGATAATATAGTTATTTTTAAAGAATCAACAAAATTAAAGGTACTTTAGAAAAAGAAAAATTTTAAATATCCGCATTTAAGCCCTGTCAAACCATTTTTATCCGAATGAAACCTACATGATATTAAAGCCCATTAAATTTTACATCGATATAACGAGTTTAATCAAAATCGTCGGAACCGTTTTTTAGAATCGAAAAAAGGTGCAAAATGCATGGTATATAGTGGCTCTTCTGGTAAGCTCATTTTTATGAAAAAAAGTTTTGTAACGTCTCGGGCGTATATTTGTCTTAAATATGAAATTTCAGTTTCATATGACTTTTCGTTTTCGTCCTGGAGTTACCACACACACACACACACACACAGAACTTTTTGCAGGACTTGGTTATTTGGACTCAGGGGACCTTAAAACGTGTATTTCCGTTGAAAACTGCAATTCGAAAATTTTCGCGGTTGCAATACTTCCCCTTACTATATATAGTAAGTGAAACTAAAAATTGCAAGTACTACAAAATAGATGCCTAAGAATAATTAATAATTATCCACCATTCACAAAAATAACTACCATGCACAAAGATCTGGACATCCCTACAATACAAGAATTCATTCACCAACAAACACAATCATTTTTCTTAAAATGCCAACTGACAGACGATAGATACCCTTAAAAAACAAATTGGTAATTATACTAAACTATCAACCTTTAAATATAAACATAAGAGAGCTAAACATATACTGTTATAAAATTCTAATTACTCAATTCCATTATATGATTTTAATAACTATAATTTTGTTAATTATTTATTATAATTTTTATTTCTTTTTGTTTTCTTTACTTAGTTGGCTTTTTTTTATTTTTACCAACAATAAAAACAATTGATGTACAAAATAAATTTTAGCAAATAAGTAGCGCATTGTAATGGATTTTCAATCAAAACTGTGCAGATGTATTCTATACAAATAAAGATTGATATTGTTGTAAAAAAAAAAAATAAAAGATTATATTTAAAATATGGTGATATTCCTTTGGACGGAGGCTAAATAGCAATTTTTTAAAAAGTTTTTCAGTTCCATTACTTTAACGAATATTTTCTTGTTTTCTCTATTCGTTTCATAAGCCCCGAAAACTTCAATTTCTTTTTACTCATCGATGATTCTGATAATCGTTATTTTGTAATTAATATTCTTCCCTTACTTTTCCCGACTCTCTTATTTATATTCTCTTATCTCTTCAGCCTTATGTGATATAAAAACAACGTCATCCACAAACCTTAAGTTACATAGCTTAGTACCATCAATGATGACACGTTGCTCCAATCAGTTGTCCTAAGCACTTTGTCAAGTAAGGCAATAAATAAAGTTGGTATAGCGGGTCTCCCTGTCTTATTCCCCTACCTATGCAAAATGCTGGACCACTTCTCTCTATTTTAATATAGTATGAATTCCTACAATATAATTTCTCTATAAATGAAATCTATTTTTTCTGTAATCCCATTTCATTCATTGTCTGAATGATACTGATATGATAGACGCTGTCGAAGGCATTCCTAAAGAATACAAAAATACAAAGGAAAATTATATTCTAACTTGGAATCCACATACACGACAAGAAACTTCTCGCCGCTTTAGGCTACTTCAACTCTTACTAGACAAACGAACAAACCTTCCTCTGAACTACAAAAGACTCATCTACATGACTATTATAAGACCAATCTGGACTTACGTAGTAGAGCTTTGGGGCTCTACTAAACCATCAAATTCTTCTCGCATCCAATCCTTACAATCCAAAATCCTTCGTAAAATCCTCAACGCTCCTTACTTTATCACGAAAAACTTATCCATAAAGATCTTAATGTTCCCTATGTTACTGATTTGGCCCGAACCAAGTATCAATCCTTTCATGACAAACTCCATTCTCACTCTAACCCACTAGTTTTCAATCCTTTCTTCCTCTTCAATTCCGGATAATCCTCCGAGGCGCCGGAAAAGGAAATGGCCCCGGGACATTCTAGTTTAGAAAATCTTTAGAGTACTGCCACTGGGTAGTGTCTCTACATGTTTTTCATGACAGTTTTTTTATATTACCATCACATTTAGTAGATGTATTTTTATTTAATACAGTTGTAAATATCAATAAATATGTTTTAAAAAATAAAATTATACTCACTGGTGTTTCTTTTTTCATTAAATTGTTTTATTACTGGCAGATGGTCAATGACTGAGAATTTTTCTTTTCCTGGAATCATCTTATTCTAATGAAAGAGTTGTTGAGATTCTCCGTATATATTCTTCTATTAATTACTGTTTAAAAAAGTTTTCTTAGTGCATAGAAACATGGGTGTATAAATATCAATTTTAGTTTTATATCCATCAGCTATTGAAGAATGGTGTCAAAACTAGAGAATCAAAATAAATCCCATTAAATCACCTTCACTCTACGTCGTAAGCCTATGACTTCCTGCCCAACCGTATCCTTTAACAATATCCTACTTACTCCTGTTGAACAGATTCGGTACTTAGGACTCCACCTCGACAAATGCCTAACATGGAATCCTTATACTAGACTGAAACGACAGGAAACTGCTCGTAGATACAGATTACTACAACACTTACTTGACAAACGCTCAAAACTTCCTACTTACTACAAAAAACTCATTTATATCATATTATCAGGCCTATTTGGACCTATGACATTGAGCTATGGGGGTCTACTAAACCATCGAATTTCTCTCGCATCCAATCCTTGCAGTCTAAAATCCTTCGTAAAATCCTCAATGCTCCTTACTTTATCACGAAAAACTTATCCATAAAGACGTAAATATCCCATTTGTTGAAGACTTGGCCCGTTACAGATATACCTCTTTTCATTCCAAACTCCCTGCCAACTCAAACCCGCTTATCCATGACCTCTCCTCCATATCTATTCTCGACAACCCACCGAGGCGACTTAAAAGAAGATGGCCAAGAGACCTCCTAACATAAGACATTGGAGTGCTACCAATGGGTAGTTTCTTCTCAGGACTACCATGTGTACTTATCATATATAAAGCCTATTTACTTGTATTTATTTAATACAGTTGTAAATTTCTTTGAATAAATAAATAATAAAAAAATAAAAACAGTTTTATATCCTTTTTTATGTATTTGTATTATGTTTGCTGTTTTCCATTTTTCTGGAATGTACTCCGTTTAAATAACTTCTCTGCATTAAAAAAAAAAAAAGTTATTGATGGCAAATATAAGGAATTAAATTTAAGAGGATTAGAGAAGCCGATGGTTCAATGGTGATAGTACCAAACTTTTCCTACACAGTTCAACCTAATGACTACTCCAATATCCTCGAGATCCGACTTCAGACAATCCTCCCATCTACATCTCGGCCTATCTCTTGGACGCTTTTTTATACTCGTTTTAGTCGACATGATTGGTACATGAACTTCATTAATACTCGAGGGATACAAGCTCTGTTATTCCGCGTTGTGTAGTCATCTAAATTCTGTGGTGGCCCCATCTCTCATGCGGTGGACATCTTATATAAAACCTTATTTAGAGAATCTTGAGGCGTTGTTCATCAAGTAAGCTACCACGTATGGAATGAGATACCATTGTTTATTTATTTTTGTTATAGCAAGACGCATTGTCAGATGAAAGTCGACTCATTATGTAAACATGTGCTATTGTTATGTTTTCTATTAAGAACACTGTATCACAGGGCCAGCTAAGACATGTGGAGTCTGCAAGATATATTTTTTTTCTGAGTCATATTTTTATTTTGACCCGTCTCTCTCCTGGGCACAAGAACCATTTCCGCTCCAAAAGGCCTTGGTCGCTCCGGCTTGAGAACATAAAATCTGTGATTCATTGCCTAAAAAAAAGAAACCTAAACAAAATTTTAAAAAATAAATTTAAAAAAAATTGTGTCTATCTTACACCGCACCGCTTTTAGAAATACATATAAGTTTAATAGATTAATAACTTAATATATTTAATAATGATTAATATCACATCATACTTGTATGTACAAATGTAATATCATATATGAAATATAATTATATGTAATTTACCCTTGTATTATTATTTTTATTTATTATTTTATTTAATTTCTTTTTGGATCTATTTCGCTACTTTTATGTTGTATATTTTAATATTGCTGTAACACATTGTACATATTTTATATAGTTGAACTTCACAAACTCAGCATGGAATAATATATCAATAATTCCAAAAAGCTGGGGTCACCTGTGCTGTGGTGGCTAGCATAACAGCCTTATATACCCAAAGTTGCTGGTTCAAACCTTAAAACGAATAAAGGTAAAGGTTAAATGATCATTGGATGAGAATAAGAAGTAATAGTAATATGGAAACACTACAGCACTAGCATTATAATTAATATTATCTTCCTAGGTCCAAGTAATAGCGATATAATAGCGTATTATTTTTTGTTTAATAAATTAGTAATGTATTGGGTTGTTTCACATGAAATGTCCGTTTTTGATCTCTGTTGTTTTCTTCCGAATGTTTACATATTAAAGTAAATAGTTACTAATCCTCTACCTTTGTATTATAAACATTAGCTTCCTAATGAATTACCCACTTTTTAGTATACCTCCAAATATGAACATGGAAACACCTGATTTTCGAGTAATATTTTTGTACGAGTTTAAACTCGGCCATTCAGCAGCTGAGGCCACTAGAAATATTTGCAAGGCGTTTAGGGAAGGAAGTGTTAATGAACGGACCATTCGCCGTTGGTTTGCTAAGTTTTCAGCTGGGGATACCGACTTGGAAAACTTGCCCCGAGGAAGACGTCCGTCCGTAATAGACAACGATGTCCTCAAACATACAGTAGAAGGAAACCTCTACCGAACAGTTAAAGGACTCTCAGCACAACTAAAGGTAAGTGCATCTACAGTTTCCAGACATTTAAATTATATTGGGAAAGTAAAAAAGCTCGATACATGGGTACCTCATGATCTCACTGAGCGGTAGCAAGACCCCATGTTTCAAAACATACCGTGAAATAATTGAAAGAAATTGGCTACGAAGTACTTCGGCCAACCAGGATGCCACAATGCATGAACGCTTTCTACGATTTTCTCAAAAAACGTTCTAACGATATTGATTAAACTCGCTATATCGATGTAAAATTTAATGGCTTCAATATGATGTAGTTTTATTTTAATTGAAATAGCTGACAGTGATTAAATGCCGATAGATTAAATCTTCTTCCTCTAAAGTATCATTATTAGATTCAAAAAAATTAACCATTTCATGTGTTGGCATTGATAAAAAAACGGCTATCTATAATTTGGAAGAATTTTATAAACAAAGGAAAAGAAAAGAGAAAAAATATTTTATTTATTTCTTGGTTTTGTATTTATATAAGAACTGTAATAAATAGTGTTATGGAAAGATAAAGAATTTAGAAAAAATATTATCGCATTCATAAAGTTGTATAATGCAATTGAAAGTGATGAAAAGCGAATGAAATTAACTGATTGTTGTAGATAACAATTTTAATTGTTAAATTATCTCTCTCTATATAAAATGATAATGTGATTTTATAACTCCTTCTAAACCACCAGACGGATTTCGATAGCGTTTACACCATAATCTAGTGCATTCTTTCCTGAAAGTTTATAAGTAAAATACGTTCCAATTTAGCTTTTATTTGAACGAAATAATGAATGTTCTGCTACTAAGTCATCAAAAAATTATTCCGGAAATATAAGTAGTAACACAGACGTATAATATACCGTTGGAAAGCGCAATATGTTAGAAACGTTAATATGCAATAAAATAAGTCTGACAAGTTAATAGAAATATGTTAACGTTTGTTCATAAGCGCATAAAATTATGAACAAATTTTATTTGTAACGTCGTGCATGAAGTAGATTATGGTGATCGTACAGGTTATATTCTTCCATACAGTACTCAAGATTTTAGAAAAAATATTATGTACAAAATAGTACGAAAGTTACGACTTAATCAAGGAACAATTAATATTATCCGACCAGGATTAATATATGGGCAATGTTCAGAAATCTGTGGAGCTAATCATAGATTTATACCTATTGTTATTGAAAGAACAACAACAGATTTATTCCTAAAATGAATTAATTCAATATCATTAAGTGGCTGAAATTTTAAGCATTGGTCTCTTAAACCAAATTATAGTAATTTAAATCTACTCTTAATGAAAAATTTAGTTTAATAATAAAACATTAACTTGTCAAGTTAAAAATATTTATTTAAATAATTTTTAGTGCCTCAAATATCATCAATATGATGAGAAATTTTATTCCTATTATTCGTTTCATTTTATATTATATTATATTTTAATAAAAAAAATAATATAATTAACAATAATAAAAATATAATAAACAAATTAACTGAAAATGATAACAAATTTATTCTCAACATTTGATCCAGCAACATCAATAAGATATTCAATAACTGAATAAGAACAATTTCAGGATTTATATTATTACCTTATCCTTTTTGAATATTATCTAATCGAATTAGAATGTTATTTAATAGAGTAAGAAAAAAATTACATGAAGAATTTAAATTATTATTAGGAAATAATTCCCAAGGAATAACTTTAATAACAGTATCTCTATTTATATTTATTTTATTTAATAATTTTATAGGATTAATATCTTATATTTTTACAAGATCAAGACATATAATATTTTCTATAACATTAGCTCTACCTTTATGAATAAGAATAATAATTTTTGGGTGATTTAAAAATACTAATTCAATATTTGCAAATTGCAAATTCTAGGTACCCCTAGAGCCCCTATACCTTCCATAGTATTAATTGAAACTATTAGAAATATTATCCGACCAGGAAGTTTAGCAGTACGAAATAAATGGAAAGATGTTATAAACCAACACTGTTAATAATTATTTCTATTTTTAGATCCGGGTGCCTTTCTGGACATATCTCAAGCTTTCGACCGGGTGTGGCACCCGGGATTGCTCTTTAAGCTCAAAACCCATTTACCCCAATCCTTATACCTAGTCCTCCGATCCTATCTATCAAACCGCTCCTTCCGAGTTCGCTGTGGCTCAGAATTTTCCAAACATTATATTGTTGAGGCTGGTGTTCCTCAAGGCAGCGTCTTGGGACCCGTCCTCTACATCCTCTACACCGCCGATATCCCTACCGATCCCGATACCTTTCTGGCAACATTTGCTGATGATACCGCCATTTTGTCATCCAATTCCGATCCTGAAGTAGCATCGATTAATTTACAAAATCACCTTTCCCTTGTCGAAGACTGGTGTAACGCTTGGCGTATTAAGGTGAACGAAAACAAGTGCTCACACGTCACATTCACTCTTCGACGCAAATCCTGTCCAACGGTTTATTTAAATTCCCTACCGCTTCCTTCCTCTGACACAGTCCGGTATCTTGGCTTTTTACTAGACAAAAGACTGACGTGGAACCCACACACAAGACTTAAAAGAAAAGAACTTAACCGCAGATTCGGCCAGTTATACAGACTACTAAATAGAAAATCTCATCTTACAGTTGACAACAAATTACTAATATACAAGACAGTACTGAAACCAATATGGACCTACGGACTTGAACTGTGGGGGACAGCTAAACATTCTAACATCAAACGCATCCAATCCAAAGTTCTCCGAACAATAGTTAATGCTCCTTATTACGTTACCAACTCTACCCTACACCACGACCTTAAAATTCCATTTATTTTAGACCTGGTACCATCCAAATTTTCCAAATTTCATCAGAACCTTAGTCATCACCCTAACCCTCTAGCACAATCCCTATCCAGTACCACCCATCCCTATAATCCTCCTCGAAGATTGAAACGGCAGTGGCCGCGAGACGTATTGTAAACGTTTAAATTGGAGTTCTGACACTGGTCAGATCCTCCACTCATGTAATGTATGTTTGTGGCTATTACGCCCTAGTTCGGCCTCCACTGATTCACACCAGTGACGCGGCTGAGAGCGAGGGTCTAGGATCTTTTGGATTCCGCTTTTTCCTCCACAAGTGGGGGGAAAAGCCCAGTCTGGGGTCCCTCTATAGCACTTGTATATTTTGTATATAGTTATGTTTGTTTGAAAGATGTTTGTTTATCTGCAAACTTTTATTTATCTCAATTATAGGTTAATGTTTTGTTTTGTTTTGTTTTTATATTTATTATTATTTAATTCTATATATATCATTTATTTGTATTTATCTCAGTTATAGGTTGTTGTTTGTTTTCTTATTTTGTATATATATTATATTTTATTTGTTTGACTTTATCATTGTATATATTGTGTGAATGGGATCATATATCACTATTACTAATGTTCATATAGAAACAAATTGTAATATATCTCAATAAAATAAAAAAAAAAAAAAATTTTTAGATCATTCACAAAAATAGTACTTCCACATGTTGGATTCCCATGGAAACCAAATTAACTTTAACACGCTAAAATGTATTTAGAAAAATAATAAAATATGAACCGTAAATCTAATTAACAAATAAACTAAACCAATTTGTGACCAATTTATGTTTTCAATTTCTGCCGATGATTAATTATAATAATGAATAGACGTTATGTAATAAACATAAACAAGTTTTTTAAACATAAATTATACCACATTTAAATTGCACTCCTGCGAAGCAAAGCGCTAGTTCATATATATATTTTTTTTTTTAACTTAATATTTTTATTTGCACCTGTATATGTTACAATCAGCAAATGAGTTATATATGATAAACATAGCATGGGTTGGCATGAGGGAGATAGTACCCAGTGGTGCATCCTCCTGACATTCAAAAACAAACTATTTTTTCAGGCTAGGAGGTCCCTCATTCAACTCCTTTTCAGCCTACGCCGAGTTATGTATGGTATGTCAGTTGTAGCCATGTTTTGTACAGGTTTGTTTCTATGTCCATTTAGTTTGTCGTGAAATCGTTTGTAAGTCAGTCGAATGTGGTTTATTGTAGTTGGAATACGTAAGTCAGTGTGTGGGGTATCGTTTGATACATATGGTGGTGAGTTCATTGCTAGTCTTAAAAATTGCGATTGAAAGTACTAGTTCAATATAAAACATATGTTTCCATTGAAACTAAATATTATTTCTTAAACCTTTATGAACTTTATTTATTAGTTGTTAAATTAATTCCAACAACCAAGATAAATGAATGTCGTGTGCTGCCCACACCACATTTTTTTATTTAATTTTATTTGGCATATACTCCACTGAAGTTGGTGAAAATAAAATGTGTTCGTTCGACCCGTGGAGGTATTTCTTTCTGTTTACTCTAAACTCGAGTAGGAGGGATCTGTAGAAATAAAAAGGGAAAACCCCTATCAAGATCTGCCGGCCTCTCCTCGTTTCGGTAACACATCCCAACGCTTTTTCCTCCCAAGGGCAAATAAAGCCCTCACCTTCCTCCCTTTGGAGTGTTTGGAGGGTAGAAGGGGTTTCTGTCGAGATAAGGATCGATGGCAGATATCGATAGTGAGCCATTTGGTCGATTATTCCTGACAGGAGGGACCCATTCAATTTGCCAGCTTATCTTCCCGTCCCACTGTTTTCGTCCCGGCTTTGACGCTCGAGAGTCAAATGCTCTTAACGATCTCTCTTCGGCAAAGGCTTTGTCATTTAACTGTTAAACGAGTCCATTTGACTAAAGGTTAGCCAAAGGTCAGATTCGCCTATCGGAAATTCACTTGAAATTACAATAGTTAAAAGTCATGCTAATACTCTGAGAACCGATTTGCAAACGTAACTGTTAAGAGAGAGCTAAAGCCTTCTTACTGTTTCTTGAAGCTTAAGTTACGTTAGGAATGAGATTGAATGTACGAATCTGTAGAAGGTTAATCGAAAAAAAAAACTGGTGCGGGCAACACACTACTTTCACTTACCTTGACAATCAGAACCCTTCAGGGTCTTAGGTTGAACGCACTATTTCTCTGACTATTAACAACAATTGTTATATATTTGTCGTTTGCTATTAATATATTACTTAAAATAATATGTATTAGGAATTATTTTAGAACTATATGTTCGGTTGAAAACGAACGTACGCGTTAATTCTTTTTTACTTTCACTTACTATATATAGTAAGGAAAAATATTGCGATCGTGAAAATTTTCGAATTCCAGTTTTCAACGGAAATACACGTTTTAGGGTCCCCGGGAGACCAAATAACCAAGTCCCGCAAAAAGGTCTGTGTGTGTGGTAACTCCCGGGCGAAAACGGTAAGTCCTATGAAATTGAAATTTCATATCTAAGACAAATATACGCTCGAAACGTTACAAAACCTTTTTCATCAAAATGGGCTTACCAAAAGAGCCACTTTATACCATGCATTTTGCACCTTTTTTCGATTTTCTCAAAAACGGTTCCGACGATTTTGATTAAACTCGCTATATCGATGTAAAATTTAATGGGCCTTAATATCATTTGGGTTTCATTCGGATTAAAATGGTCTGACAGGGCTTAAATGCCGATATTTTCAATTTGCTTCTTCTAAAGTAACTTTAATTTTGTTGATTCTAAAAAAATAACTATATTATCTTGATACCACTGATGGAAAACAGCTAAATATGCAAGATGAACGAATTTGAAAAGCAAATAAAGGAGAAAACTGAACAAATATTTTTTTAATGTAATTATTTGTTTTTGAGCATAAGAGCAGTAATATACATGTATGAAATACCGTTGGAAAGCTAAAGATTTTAGAAAAGTTAATAGAGAGTGATGAAAAGAAGATAAAGCTAACTGATTATTTTACATAATAACACAATAGTTTTTTTACTTTCACTTACTATATATAGTAAGGAAAGTATTACGATCGTGAAAATTTTCGAATTCCAGTTTACGGAAATACACGTTTTAGGGTCACCTGAGTCCAAATAACCAAGTCCCGCAAAAAGGTCTGTGTGTGTGTGTGTGTGTGTGTGTGTGTGTGTTCTGTGTGTGTGTTTGTGGTAACTCCCGGGCGGAAACGGTAAGTTCTATGAAACTGAGACATATACGCCCGAGACGTGACAAAACTTTTTTAATCAAAATGAGCTTACCAGAAGAGGCACTTTATACCATGCATTTTGCACCTTTTTTCGATTTTCTCAAAAACGGTTCCGATGATTTTGATTAAACCCGCTAGATCGATGTAAAATTTAATGGGCTTTAATATCATGTAGGTTTTATTTGGATAAAAATGGTTTGACAGGGCTTAAATGCCGATAATTTAAATTTTCTTCCCCTAAAGTACCTTTAATTTTTTAGATTCAATAATAATAACTAGATTATCTTGTTGACGCTGATGAAAAACTAGTAAATATATAAATTGAATAAATTCGATACCCAACTAAAGGAGAAAACAGAAAAAATATATTTTTAATGAAATTTTTCGTTTTTGAGCATAAGAGCAGTAATATACATGTATGATATACCGTTGGAAAGCTAAAGATTTTAGAAAAAATATCATCTCATACACAAGCTTTTAGAAGTTAATAGAGAGTGATGAGAAGAAGATAAAACTAACTGATTATTTAAGATAATAATATAATTGATTTTTTAATAAAACACATGTTTCTATATAAATTCAATTTGATTAATTCCTTAATAGTTTCACGTATTACTTTCACTTACTATATATAGTAAGGCAAGTATTGCGATCGTGAAAATTTTCGAATTCCAGTTTTCAACGGAAATACACGTTTTAGGATCCCCTGAGTCCAAATAACCAAGTCCCGCAAAAAGGTCTCTCTGTGTGTGTGTGTGTGTGTGTGGTAACTCCCGGGCTGAAACGGTAAGTCCTATGAAACTGAAATTTCATATTTAATACAACTATACGCCCGCGACGTGACAAAACTTTTTTCATCAAAATGAGCCTACCAGAAGAGGCACTTTATATCATGCATTTTTCACCTTTTTTCGATTTTCTCAAAAACGGTTCCGACGATTTTGATTAAACTCGCTATATCGATGTAAAATTTAATGGGCTTTAATATCATGTAGGTTTTATTAAGATAAAAATGGTCTGACAGGGCTTAAATGCCGATATTTTAAATTTTCTTCCCCTAAAGTACCTTTAATTTTGTCGATTCTATAAAAATAACTATATTATCTTGTTACCACTGATGAAAAACAGGTAAATATATAAATTGAATGAATTCGATACCCAACTAAAGGAGAAAACAGAAAAAAATATATTTTTAATGAAATTTTTCGTTTTTGAACATAAGAGCAGTAATATACATGTATGATATACCGTTGGAAAGCTAAAGATTTTAGAAAAAATATCATCTCATACACAAGCTTTTAGAAGTTAATAGAGAGTGATGAGAAGAAGATAAAACTAACTGATTATTTAAGATAATAATATAATTGATTTTTTAATAAAACACATGTTTCTATATAAATTCAATTTGATTAATTCCTTAATAGTTTCACGTATTTTTATCTCTAACTGTATTTGAAAATTATTTCATTGATTTTAAAAATCGAGGTAAGTGAAAGTCATGTGATGCCTACACCAGATTTTTTTAATAAAACACGTGTTTCCATAGAAATTTCATTTAATAAGTTCGTTAATACTTTTACTCATTTTTATCTCTAACAATGTTTGGAAATTCTTTAATCGATGATAAAAACGGAGGAAAGTGTAAGTCGTGTGTTGCCCGCACCAGATTTTTTTTTTTATACTTAAGAACAGTAATATACATGGTTAGAATGCCAACGATCTTAGAAAAATGTTATCTTATACAAACTATTATAAAAGCTAACGGAGAGTTATAAATATCCGATGAAACAGACTGATTGTCGTAGATAATAATATAATAGATTATTTCACAAAACACATGTTTCTCTTAAAACCCAATGTAAATAATTCTTTTAAAAAAAATTTTCGTTCCTAAATTTGTCTAAAAATTCTTAAATCGATATAAATAACGGAGGTAAGTTAACACCATCAACATTGAGAGGGTTTTTAAAATTTCTTTGCATATGAAGAGGAAAGGGAAAAAAATTCTAATTCACTCTTGTTTTCAATTGAAAAGGATGAAACGATGCATTCATCCAAGGCATATATTCAAATTTATTTATTAATTTTAAATTAGATTTTTCATTATAATCATTATAATGAATGAATATTCTATGTTTATCTTTTTTTATTTTATTTCATATATATATATATATATATATATATATATATATATATATATATATATATATATGTATATATATATTTTTTTTTTTTTACTTTTTTTTGTTAGTGTGTTCAAAATTAGTTGTTTTTTACTTTCCATTTACTATTTTTTATACTTTTTCTTTTCTTTGGTACATAGAGGTGTGTATGTACATACATATATATAAATTTCTTTTTCTACCTCTTTTACCTATGTGCATAATTATATCTATTTAATGTTTTCTGGCAAGATTACTTGTAAATTCCATGTTATTCTTAAGGGATAAAGTCCTAGAATAAAATTTCTTTCTATTCTATACTATTCTAAAATATGGAAAAATACATTTATTGTCTTACTGTACTGGAAAACTTTCAATGAATATTATTACATTTAATTTTATTTTTTAATTTTAACGAATCGCTTTTTAAACTCTAAAAAAAGTATTTTTTTTATTCTGACCCATTCAAGAAAAAGAAACTCTCAGCTCTTTCCATATATAATTTGCATTTTTTTTTTTTTTTGATAATCATTCCATGATAAATAAATAAGTAAATGATTTATTCTTCGTATGTTTTATGTTTCTTTTTTTATTTTATAATAAAATCAATCTCCTCGCCATTACTATAGTAAACCATTACTATAGTGTACTTTAACAAGAACTCCCTTTGAGGCATTGATTAGCTTTGAAGTAGAGATATCGTGCAAAGTCTAGACAATGATTCAATGAGGGAGTGAGGTATTGAGGTAGCCGGATCCGATTCGGAGATAACTGAGAATCAATAGCTGGGAGTGCTACTAGCTTATTGCACGGTCCCTTCCTTCCAACTGTACTCTACAGCATCTGAGGTAAACCTCAGATCGTGGAAATATTGGGTTGTGTCACATGAAATGTCCGTTTTCAAGATAAAGGATTTTTATTAATAATACGATATGAAAACTAGATAATTTTATTCGAAGTATTTACCTTCTATTTCTACACATTTTTCCCAACGTGACACCGACTTTTTTATCCTCGACATCGTTGTATATCACGGACGGATGTATTGCTCGAAGCAAGTTTTCCAAGTCGGTATCCCTTCTGAAAACTTCCTTTTTATTTTCACTTACCTATATATGAAATCTATAGATAGCAAGGGGAAGTATTGCGATCGTAAAAATTTTCGAATTCTAGTTTTCAACGGAAATACACATTTTAGGGTCCTCTGAGTCCAAATAACCAAGTCCCGCAAAAACGTCTGTGTGTGGTAACTCCCGGGCGGGGACTTTATGGTAGCGACCACTTTCCTATACAATTGAAACTGTCAAACACATTTTATACATACAAAAGGAAGCCAAGATGGGTAATTGAAAAAGCTGATTGGTCAAGATTTTCGTCTTTAGTAAGTCCCTCTCTAGAATCAGCAAATAATCTGGACATTGATAGAGGATGCCAAGCCATAACAGAAGTCATTCTCTTGGCCGCTGAAGCTTCCATACCCAAAACCAAAGGATTTTCCAAACGACCATCTGTCCCTTGGTTCAATAAAGAGTGCAAAGAAGCAATAAAAAATCGCAGAAAAGCTTTATATAAATTTAGAAAAAATATGAATCCTGCAAACCTTATCGAATATAAAAAGCAAAGATCAATATGCAGAAGAACATTGAACTGTAATAAAAGGGACTCATGGAAATCCTTTGTAGAATCTATCAATTCTTCAACTCCGGCTAATATAATTTGGAATAAAATTAGGAAGATCAAAGGAATAGGTTCTCTAACGGTATACACATTATTAATAAATGAGAAATTGTGTGACGATCCCGAAGTAGTAGGAAATAGTTTTGCTGATTATTATTCAGAAATATATAATGAACCGACAGCTAGCGGGCGTGCAGAGAATCTCGACTTCTCAACCTCAGATACGAATTTGGTCTACAATACGCCATTCACGATGTGGGAGCTTCAGACTGTGTTAAAAAGTGTTAAGGGTTCTTCACCAGGCCCTGATAATATCCACTACTCCATGATTCAACACCTTCCGAACAACACATTAACCTGGCTACTAAATTATTATAATCATATTTGGGAGACTGCCGATTTTCCTGACGTCTGGCGCCAATCAGAGGTGATTCCAATTTTGAAAAATGGTCAAGATAAGAGATACCCTACAAGCTACAGGCCAATTTTCTTAACCAGCTGCTTGTGCAAAGTTATTGAACGAATGGTAAATAAAAGACTTACCTGGATTCTGGAAAACAATAATTACATACAAAATTTTCAGTGTGGATTCCGTAAAGGTAGATCCACAATGGATCATTTAGTTCAAATGGAGGCGGAACTCCAATACACATTTATTCAGGATGAACAAGCCATCGCTATTTTCTTTGACATGCACAAGGCGTTTGACAAAACCAATATTAATTTAATCCTGAAAAAGTTAATGTCGCTAGGATTCCGAGGTAACATGCCAAACTTCATTTGTAAATTTCTTAGCCATCGCTATTTCAAAGTTCGAGTAGGGAATTCGTTGTCCATGCCACATGAACAAAGAAATGGTGTCCCACAAGGTTGCGTTCTTAGCACAACGCTTTTCATTCTCGCAATCAGTGACCTGGCCACCAATTTACCTCGTGGAGTCAAACCAATGCTGTTTGTAGACGATCTGGCAATCTTCTGTCGATCCAAAGATTTGCTATCGATAACAGATAAGTTACAAACTTCATTAAATCGATTAAACGAGTGGTCACAAAACTCTGGACTGAAGTTTTCGGAAGCTAAAACAAAATGTCTGTATTTCAGTAGAAGAAGAAATCTCCCCGACCTACCAGACCTCATACTTAACAACGTCCCTTTACCCTACGTAAATAGTTGTAGATTCTTGGGATTGGAATTTGATAGACGCCTTACGTGGGAAAATCACATAAAATCTCTGAAAGAAAAATGTGTAAAAAAACTTAATATACTTAAAGTCTTAACTGGAACAAGTTGGGGTGCAGATCGCATCACTTTACTCAAGATATACTTATCAATAATATGTACAAAGATGGAGTATGGCTGCTTTGTCTTTGGCTCGGCAAAAAGGGACAATCTGGCTAAACTCGATGTAGTACACCATGCAGGCATACGAATCGCTACAGGAGCTTTCAGGACCAGCCCTTCTCTAAGTCTTTGTGCAGAATCTGGCTTACCACCACTATCCTACCGACGCGATAAATTGGCCATAAACTATATCACAAAATTAATCACACAAGCTACTCACCCTGCTCACGTATACATCTTTAAATCCAAATATTCGGCGAAATTTCAACTAAAGACCAACCCAACCTTACCATTAGCAGAAAGAATGTCGTCCGTTGTTAACGAGTTAAAATTAATCAATATAACATCCATAGAAAACAAAACACCACCATGGACATTTCTGAGACCCCATGTATATCTTGAGTTGGCTAAATATAGTAAACAAAATTCCAAATTAATAAATTTTAAAGACCGCTTTGAGAAGATAATCAGCGCATTGCCCAGCCACAACTTAATTTTCACAGATGGTTCTAAATCAGACTCATCCACTGGCTCAGCTTTCGTCGCATCAGAATGCACCTACAAGTCGAAACTACATCAATATTGTTCCGTATATACAGCTGAAGTGAATGCGATCGCAATGGCCCTTGATTATTCCAGAACACTCCCAATAGAGAACTTCCCCATAGCCTCAGATTCATTGAGCGCTCTAAAAGCACTACAGAATATGCATTCCAGTCATCCAGGAATTTTAAGAATCCTGGAATTAACCAAAGTAATGGCTGAAAATGGAAAAAGAATCAATTATGTGTGGATACCAGGTCACATGGGGATAAGAGGGAATGAAATGGCAGATAAGGCTGCTAAAGAGGCTCTAACTCTCCCTGGTCGTGGTAGGGCACTGCTCACACCATCAGAGCTAGCACGCCCTCTTATAGAAAATTTATGGAAGAAATGGGATGAAGCATGGAAAAATAGTTATCCAAGCAAATTGAAAACCATTAAGAAAGAAGTGAAGTATTGGAAAACCTCAAGTCGCAGCAACCGCAGGGAGGAGGTGGTCTTGGCCCGCTTGAGAATAGAGCACACAAGGTTAACACATGGCATTTAATATGTAAAGAGTTGCCCCCAAGATGTCAGCATTGTAGGGAAATCCTAACAATTACCCATGTGTTCGAGGAATGTCCCTTCTACACTAGACAACTGGACCAAAAGGGAATACCTCACAATGTCGCGGTTGCATTAGGAAACGATGGGAATAGAATTGACCAATTAATGTGCCTCCTTTCTGAAATGGACTTTTATAAGAGGATTTGAGGACTTACTTTATGTTTATTTATTTCTATTTATCTTTATTATTATTATTTTTTTCCTTGAATATTGTCTACTGATATAACTTGATATATGTTTATTTTTTACTAACGTTGTCGTATTTATTTTTTTATTATAGATTATTCTTATTCTTATTATCTGTTTTAATCAATATTATTATTTAATACTGAAAAAAAAAAGTTTGTCTTAATTAATTTTCTAAAATGAGCGTATCCGGCACTATTTATGAGTGTATTATTTGTAAATTATGTATTATCTGTATATATGTATTCATGTATTATGGATGTATTACTTATTATGTATATGATTATTGTCTATTATGTATTATTATTTGTTCATAATGTATTCGTTCATTTTGTATTATTATTATTTGTTTTAGTGTATTATTATCATTTGTTATATTGGTTCATTATTTATTTTAATTAATATTATTATTTAATATTTCAACTAAAACCATAATTGTCTGTTTTTAAAAAACGTGTATCTTATAGTGAGTTAGGTATTATATATCTAAGTGTATCTTATACTGAGTGTATCTGGCACTGATGACCAAGATGTTTTGTGCCAATAAATAAAACAAAAACCAAAAACTCCCGGGCGGAAACGGTTAGTCCTATGAAACTGAAATTTTATATTTAAGACAAATATATGCCCGAGACGTTACAAAACCTTTTTCATCAAAATGAGCTTATCAGAACAGCCACTTTATACCATGCATTTTGCACCTTTCTCGAAAACGGTTCCGGCGATTTTGATTAAACTCGCTATATCGATGTAAAATTGAATATCATGTAGGTTTTATTCTGATTAAAATGGTCTAACAGGGCCTAAATTCCGATATTTTAAATTTTCTTTCTTTAAAGTACCTTTAATTTTGCTGATTCTATAAAAATAACTATATTATCTTCTTACTACTGATGAAAAACAGGTAATTATATAAATTGAAAGAACTCGATACCCAACTAAAGAAAAAACTGAAATAATATTTTTTAATGCAATTTTTTGTCATTGAACATAAGAACAGTAATATACTTGTGCAATATACCGTTGGAAAGCTAAAGATTTTAGAAAAAATATTATGTAATACACGAGCTTGTAAAAGTTAATAAAGAATTATAAAAAGCCGGTAAAACTAACTGATTATTTTGGATGATAATACAGATTTTTTAATAAAACAGATGATTCTATAGAAATTCAATTTAATTAATTCTTTAATAGTTTCACTAATTTTTATCTCTAACTTTATTTGAAAATTCTTTTATCGATTTTAAAAACCGAACTAAGTGAAAGTCGTGTGTTGCCCGCACCAGATTTTTTTTACTGTGCGTGTATTTCAAATAGATATATTGAGCTTTGATGATGAAATAGATAACCTCCCTAACTTTTGATAATTATACTAAGGGTCATATTAAGTTTTCTGTTCCACACCAAGGCCTTGTATCTGCTCATTCGTATGATAATACACCCTTTTACTGTGTTCATTAATGCAAATATGTATAAATCAACACGAAATGGAATGTTCCAAAGCCGCGGGATACTGCTAATATATTGGGCTGATGCGAAATTAATGCAGGTTTCCTCTATTGCAATATCTTAATTCCAATTGTGTAAACAAAGCTAATCCTAACATTGATCATTATTATACCAAAACAAACCTTATCTAATACCCTCTCTTTCACCATGAATTTGTTTAGTAAAATCGTTTTGTTCAGTGTGTTCAAAGGTCTTGAATCGAAAATGTCAAAGTGCGATTTTCGTCAAATTTATTTTTACGAATTTAAATTAGGGCGCAGCGCTGCGCAAACGGCTCGTAATATTAATGAAGTGTGGGGTCAGGGGGCTATTAATGAGTGCACGGTGCAGCGTTGGTTACAGAAGTTTCGCAGAGGAGATTTCGACCTCGAAGACAAGGAAGGTCGTGGCCGTCATCTTGCTCTGGACAACGACCAGCTGAGGTCAAAAGTGGAAGAAGACCCAACCAAAACCACACGAGAAATGGCGGCGGAACTCGGTGTGAACCAATCCACAGTTGTACGCCACTTGGAAGCAATTGGTAAGGTAAAAAAGTTGGCCAAGTGGGTGCCAGTAGTAACGCCAGACCACACGTTGCACAACCAACGCTTCGACGACTGCACGAGTTGGGCTACGAAGTTCTCCAACATCCGCCTTATTCACCTGACCTCTCTCCTACAGACTTCCACTTTTTCAGGCATCTGGACAACTTTTTGAGGGAGAAAAATTTTCAAAACCAGGACGACATTGAAAATTCTTTTCGTGATTTCATTGAGTCCAGGGATTCGGATTTTTTTTCTGGTGGAATAAGAAAGCTTGTTGAACGTTGGCAAAAGTGCATTGATTCAGATGGAAATTATTTTGATTAAATATATATGGTTAAAGTAAAGATATGGCGTATTTACAATACCTACTAAAAACCTGCATTAATTTTGCATCAACCCAATAAATATAAGTACTAATATTATTAGCAGTCGTTGAAGCAAACTTTCTACATACTTTCTAGCCGAGTAGCTGCGATACGGGAGATGGTGGATATGAAATGACTACAATTAGAGATAAAACCGGCTGTGCATGAACGCCTTTCCATTTGACTCCGGAACCCATTCGCTTTCCCTCATAGCACGCAGACTCCAATCGAGAGATATCTCACTAACAGCAATTATAGATATAGATACTAAATCAATGCATGACCGTTAATGAGGTTTAGAGCCGTGCTATATTTTACTCGGGATTTCTCCCTTGGTTAAATGGAAGTTATGATAGAGAAACAAATATAACCAAAAATGTTTGTTTATTTATTTATTTATTTTTTTAACGTCACTTTATGCTACTATGGCTAATCGGACGATGCTACAGTGGGAGTCCTAAATTTTGCCTATCCAGGTTTTATTAGGATAGGGATCTTTAACTAGTACCTGACATCGCACAGGCTCGGGACCACCTTTTAACGTCCCCTCCGAAGGACAGCGTAACTAAGGATTTTTTACTCCCATTAAAAAATCCTAGGACCACCTGCGGGTTTGAACCCGTGATCTTTGGCATAGGAAGCTGTTATGCAAGCCACCCAGCTACAAGTGATCCGTTTATTTATTTAGCGTGACTATGCAGCTGCGGCTACTCAGACGATTTGCTATATTGGTCGTTTTTGTTTTGTTTTTTATTTTCCAATATTTTTTACTTTCACTTACTATATATAGTAAGGGGAAGTATTGCGATCGTGAAAATTTTCGAATTCCAGTTTTCAACGGAAATACACGTTTTAGGGTCCCCTGAGTCCAAATAAACAAGTCCCGCAAAAAGGTCTGTTGTGTGTGGTACTCCCGGGCGGAAACGGTAAGTCCTATGAAACTGAAATTTCATATTTAAGACAACTATACGCCCGAGATGTGACAAAACTTTTTTCAACAAAATGAGCCTTTACCAAAGAGGCACTTTATACATGCATTTTGCACCTTTTTACGATTTTCTCGAAAACGCTTCCGACGATTTTGATTAAACTCACTATATCGATGTAAAATTTAATGGGCTTTAATATCATGTAGGTTTTATTCTAGATAAAAATGGTCTGACAGGGCTTAAATGCCGATATTTTAAATTTTCTTCCCTAAAGTACCTTTAATTTTGTAGATTCAATAATAATAACTAGATTATCTTGTTAACGCTGATGAAAAACTGGTAAATATATAAATTGAATAAACTCGATACCCAACTAAAGGAGAAAACAGAAAAAATATTTTTTTAATGCAATTTTTCGTTTTTGAACATAAGAGCAGTAATATACATGTATGATATACCGTTGGAAAGCTAAAGATTTTAGAAAAAATATCATCTCATACACAAGCTTTTAAAAGTTAATAGAGAGTGATGAAATGAACATAAAACTAACTGATTATTTTAGATAATAATATAATAGATTTTTGAATCAAACACATGTTTCTATATAAATTCAATTTAATTAATTCTTTAATAGTTTCACGTATTTTTATCTTTAAGTGTATTTGAAAATGTTTTCATTGAGTTTAAAAATGGTGGTAAGTGAAAGTCGTGTGTTGCCCGCACCAGATTTTTTTACAAACGGCTACATGCCTCAAAATGTATACATGTGGTAATTGCACCAATTACATGTTACTTTTATGTTATATTTACAGTAGAGGTTAGTGGTAATTGTAGCCTATGTTACTTTTGAACAGTAGGGAAAATCTGAAAATAAAAACCTACACAATTAAAGTAAAACATGTATAATATACAAACAACAAATATAGTAAAAAACATAACTAAGTGGAAACGAAACAATACAAAATAACAATATTTTGGTTATATGCTCATATATAAGATTAATAATATTTCTTTTTTTTTTTTTTACATTTTAAAAATTAATGCAGTAGTACGTCTTTTGTTCGTTTATGAACGTAACGTTTTAGTGTTTTCTTGTCATCGGCGGGAGTATTAAATCCGATAACATGATTGTGATTCGCGTGTAACCAGGATAATTATTAACGATGCCATGCATGTGTGCACCTCTAATTTCCGATAATTGAGACGTTGATTTCCAAAAGGTACTATATCCATTCTAGGAAAATCACTAATTATTATATTATTAAATTAGCTAATTTGATTCTTTTCTCATTTAAAACCAGAATTGTTTTTTTTAGTATATTAATAACATCATATTAAAGATATGAAATGAGATGTTTTGGTATAATTTGGAACGAAATTAAATGTGTAATTATTTCCTTTAGAAAATAATTATATTTCTAAATTGTGTTTATAAAGGGCTTGGGTGTTCATTAGATAAAATCAAATTGGAGATTTAGATATAACTAATTGATGATAATACAAATATATAAAAAAAGTCCTTTAGTACTTTTTGGAAATCAACTTCTCAATTGGATTGACATGTGTAACTCCAGACTGGGGCAGCGTAGGTCAGAATGGGACGAATGACAGTTTTGTAGAGAATCATTTTATTTTTTTTATGATTGTTTTGAGTACCTATAGAAATATGGGGTCATTTTGTTGATAATATTTTTGGCTCTATTGCCTTTGTTTTGTATGTGTTTTGTGAAAGTTAATGACTTGTCCAATATTGCTCGTAATCTAACTTAAACCAGTCCACAATCGCAAGCGACTTTATTAAATATATTCTGCTATGTTTTTGCCTGTTTGCTTCTCTAAGGCAGCGGTATCTTCAAAAACTAGATTAATTGATAGCTTCAATCAATTTATAAACTATATTTACTGAAACCATTGGATTTCTTTTCTAAAGGTATCGTGTTTACCAATCCCAATAGGTGGCATGCAGGGGAATATTAAAGTAAACAAGTTTCAATAATGACATTATTATTAGGTTATACATATTAAATTTATTTAAACTATGCTTGAGAATACTGAGGGATTACTTATAGTTTATCTTGCCAAACAATATTACGATCAAGAAATACCTTAAAACACAGTCGGCTGGCTAAGGTGGAATCAGTCTTAGGCGCCCCTTCTAGGCTTCCTCCTGCAGCTGCTCTCTCACCCCGGGTTTTTCCTCTTCGTCTAGATGGAACACGTCTTCTTGAGGATAGAACCCACTTCTATCGCTGGATGGAAAACGAAAGACCCCTTCTAACCTTCTTTCTCATCCTCAACTCAGGCGGGGCTGGTATGCGAAGTGACTCAGTTGGCGGTCCAGCCTTTGTATAAAATACTTTAAAGAAATATTTCTAATATATCTAAGGTAGCGTTGTAAGACTTTGTGATCATATTTTTATGTTTTAACCACCCTTATTTCTTTTTTTTTTGCCGGCTAATTCAATGCACTGCAGCCAATATTAGGCTTACTGACAATACAGGGCTATCGCCTTGGTGAATCTGACTAGCCTGTGAGGGGTTAATCAGTTCACGCAACTTAGGATCAGGGATACGGTCGACACCAAAATGGTAAAACCGTATCCTTGCAATCTCTGGGCAACTGCATATCACATGAAATGCAGTTTCATCATCCTTCTTGCAGAATCTGCAAGTCGGTGAGGCCACCAAACCCATATTGTGGAGATGCTTATTAAGTTGACAGTGTCCAGTGTATAGTCCTGTTAGCATCCTTAGGGTTGTCCTGTCCATAGAGAGTAGAGTATGACTTCTCTCTTTGCAGGGTCCATCCAGAAACATCTTGGAGTGATGCTGCTTATCAGTATCCCTCCAGTATTGTCTGAATCTATTATCAGCAGCCGCCTTAATCAGACCTTTGGCTTTGCTGAGACTAATTCCGCACACAGTTCAGGTGTGAGGGGTAGCTGAGCAGAACCCCTCCTCGCGAGGCTCTCAGCTCTCTCATTTCTTCCCAATGTACCCGGACTTTATTTAGCAGGGAAAGCATATTAAGATTATTTCTGCATTCCTCTACTAATTTGGACCGTGTTATGTAACTACCCATAGCTCCAATAGCAGCTTGACTATCAGTATGGATAGTTATCTGTCTGTCTCTCATCCCTTCTGAAAGACTGAGGTATGCTTACCAACCACCCTTAATATTCTTGTCGGCTGCCGCTGGGGGAAACTACCAGGGGTCTCTGGTACTGCGGGAGGGGAGAGGGGAGGACAGACCGATATGGAAATTAAGGGGGCTAGGTAAACAGTTTTTGAACATTCGCCGAAAAAGGCTTCTTAATATTTATTTAATCAATATAATAATTATCCAATGATGAACCTACACCTTAGGCCTTCGGTCACTTTACATTTAATCGTATATGAATAAAGCTAAAGCCTATTGCGTTTCCACGCACCTAATTCGAAAAAACATAACAAATAAAAAAGTATATTGTTACAATAATTATTGTGAAGAATATATATATAATAATAATATACTTTATTTATTTGTTTTTAGGGCAAACCCCATACAAATAGAGCTGGCTGGCACAGCACAATGAATAAATTTATCACCAGCAAAACCAGCAAATATACATTATTAATCACAATTTCAGTAAATATTTAAAACAAAAACAATAAGCATAAAGGCGCTGCTATCTTTATGATTAATTTCCTCCAACATATACAATAACAAATCAAATATAAGAATATCAATAAATAATGTAAAAAAATAATAGTACTAAAATAAATACTAAATCCCTAAAAATTACTAACAAATCCCGAAACACTTAAGAGTGATTAACATTCTGAGAAGAAAGATGTTGAAATCTTATTTTAAAATTTTCTGTGACAAAAATAAATAATGATTTCATGTCTATTACGTGGGGTTTCACAAGAATTTGATAAAAGTCATCAATACTCACATTATTTAATTCGGGCATAAATCGTATTCTATTGTCATGGTATGCAGGACATCGAGCAAAAAATGGAATCAATCTTCCAATGCGTCTCCTTAACAAACTGGGCATATATCACTTCTTCAATTCTTAATACAACTTAATGTAGAGAACTGAACAATTATATCCTAAAATACCTGCGGACCCATTAGTCTGATTAAAAAAAAATTAATGAATCTATTATTATGGAATTTTAAAAGCTCTTTAACTTTGTTTATCACAATGTTTACGATAGCTATAAAACCTTCTGAGATATTCGCGAAGCGTTCTTCTTTTAATTAGTTTCTATTTATGTCAGAACATTTTTTTTTTTAAATTAACCAATCAATATCGATTCGAGGCGTTTAGCTATTTTAGGGACAATGTTTTTGAAACCTCTGGATTTAAAGCTGTTTAGGTTGGATTCGTAGGCCTTTTCTCTAAGGTCAGAGTAGTTGTCTCAATGACCTCTCGGAAAAGCTGGTGAATCGGTCGAGACCTGTAGCTTGCTGGTCGTGGTTAACCCTTAAGGTCAGCTTTATTGTTGCAACTGCTAATTGTGGTTAGTTTAGAATACGAAGATACTTATAATTTTGTATCAGAGTGTCTCGTATAATATTTATTATACACTTAACTGTTTAAAATATTAGATAAATGCCATTCTAAAGACTGCATTCAGTGATCAATGCATGATGGGAATATATATAACGATATATTTTACTATATGAAGAATTGGTGACCCTACTGCCCAGGAAACTTGAATTTGTCACCTACCTACTTCACTGCTCCTATATGCCGATGACATCGTCGTTTTAATTTGTAAAATCTACATTCAATCTCGTGTGCTTACAGGAAGCAGTTGAGACAATAAACATGGACATAAGATGTTGCTAAAACAAAAACCATGAAAAAAGGAAGAATAGAGAACCGAATTGGACGAATCATCAGACTAGGGTTAGAAAATATTGAACTGGGAAGTATTTTTAATATCTAGGCACACACCTAAATGAGCAGGGCTGGGTGTAGGAAGACATAAAAGAAAGATAAAGCTGCAGGAAGGCGTTTCATATCTTTAAGTAAGACTTTATGAGTAAAAGGGAGGTTCAACGTACAAAAAAATAATAGGAACCTTTACTATGACGTATGACATGCTAATGCCAACTCAGCTATAAAGATGGCACTGAGAAGTAAGGTATGGCAAATAGAAGTTTAATAATCGTCCGGAATATATAAAGAAATCAAGCTAAGTAGTTCGGCCTTTCAAGAATGTCAGAGGATCGCGTGGCAAGAGCGATGTATGAGTTGCACATGGAGGGAAGAAGAGTAAGAAAAATACTTTGGAGGAAGTGGTCAAGATGTCCTGCAGAAACAGGGATATTGACTGAAGTCCTGCAAGAAAAGTAGTACTGGGTAGGGATGACTGGAACAGCCTCTACATGCCAGCCCCTTACACTCCTTTGATGAAAAATAGGGAAAGAAAGAAGAAGAGTTTGTAATAGATACCCGAAGGTTCGATGCCGATACCACCAAACTTCGCCTGCACAGACTCGTAAAATGTTCGTCGGTCAAGCTCAAGCATCCAAGATCAGCCTTAATGCAATCCTCTCATCGACGCTTCGGCCTACCTTTCGGACGCCTACCAGTCGGTTCAGCGAATACCAACCTTCTCGGAATCCATTCCTCACCGAGCCCAACAACTTTACGCGCCCATTTCAGTCTCGGCGATGCTATCAACTCAATTATATTCACAGGGTACAAACTCCGCAATTCCGCGTTGTGCAACCTTCTAAAATCCCCAGTGGCCTCATCTCTCTTCGGACAAGATATTTTAGGTAGTACCTTATTTTCGAAAACCTTTAGCCGTTGTTCATCCTTCGAAGTAAGCGGCCACGTTTCACATCCGTAAAGAACCGTCGGAAGAATTATAGTTTTATAAATTCTAACCTTTAATTTTTTAGACAGAAGCCAATATATACTATATCCGTGGAAAAAAAAATAATTTGTCATTTTGTTATTAACAATTTGCTCCTTGGATGTTTTTAGAACTATCAGAACATTGAGTGCTCATATTTCTTCTGATTCTATAAATCTTCCCTTTTTTTTTCATCTTTCACTTAGCGGTCTGAAATACCACGCGAATATCATAAATCTATTGCTTCATCTTCGTCTTTCTCTTTCCCTTCTCTCATCATAATACCCTTTTTTGGAGCGTTTCTTTCCCACAAGAACCTTTATTCCCTTCTGTACTAATCTCTCTCCAATCAATCTTGGTCTGTTAGCCCCAATTGGTCTACATCGTCTTGCTTGGAGTATCCTGTTGAATGTTTTTACAATGGATTCGTTGAAAAATCTTATGGTACATTCCTTCAGGATTCATCCTCACCATGTGTCTATAGAATCTCAGTCTTTTTACCCTAACGTCAGTCTCTAGGTCGGATGTTTATTTATTTTATTTCTCCATTTGACCTCAACCTGTATCTTTCAGATGTTCTCTTAGTTCCCTAGATTATTCTGAGAATTCTTCTTGCTATTTTAGAATGCTCTCCAGGCTGGCAAGACAAGAAGTTTCTGTTGCGTAAAGTATTCTTTTTCTTCCTAATTAAATATAAATAATGTACATTGACAGGTATTGGCAACTTGTAAACTTTGTTTTTAGAGCAGCTGTCTATATTGTGCTTACTTTAATCTCAAAGCTTTATCTTACAGCAAATAACTGGCTTGACGATTGTGTTATAATGTCGTATCTTAGTTTTTATGGGAAAATTCTTCTTTTTATAAAGATCACTGGTGGCGAATCTTTATTCTTTCCATAAACCTATCTCTCTGGCCCATTGCAGCATATGGTTTCTCCAAGTTTTTTTATAACTCTGAGTCACTTTAATCGTTCCGTGTATTTTTCAATCGTTTTCTTCTTAAAACCCGCATCAGTAAATTTTCTTTTACTATTTAATTCATATAGTAAGTGAGATTAAAATGGAATTGAATAAAGATGCAAAGTATGTTTTAAGGCGGGAGATAGGACGCTAAGAGTAGTAGGAGATGATCTGCCTGTAATGGGCGTGGAGTTGTGTTTCCACTGCCTAATGCCATTGAGAGGGCCCTTAGCGCCGAATTAGCTTCCATTAGCCCCCGACTCCAGATACAGGCTCCAGCCACTAAGTGCTCTTCTTGCCTGGAGGTTGATGTCCCGCTGTGGCTGGAGGATAATGCCGTATCTGCTCGCAGCACTGTCATCTCTACCGGCTCATCTAATGTCAGTGCGTCTCAGTCGAAATCAAACGGGACCGAACTTGACTGCTTTCAAGGTGATCAACTATTGAGGCGTTAATTTCCAAAAATTACTAAAGAACAGTTTTCCATACTGTTTTATGGCCGAACAAGAAAGCGATTAGGAGATTTCTCGCCCGGAAGCCTATTTTTTCCCCTTAATTTACGGGTGCCCAATGGATAAATTCCTGCTTTATTGTATACCAGAGAATATTATACCAGTTTCCAACTCAATGAAACAGCCAATTCCTTTAGTCCTTGTATGTCGTCTCAAATCTTTCTCAAAATTATTACTACTTATTCGCACGCAAATGTGAAAAACGCGTGTGTTTTTTTTTCGTTTTGATTTGTTTTTTAAGGGTTTTTAGGTGGTTTGGTAATAAGTTCATCCATCTATAGATGTGAAAAAATAAGGTTTTAAATCATTAAAAGGGAACACTTCTAGCTGGATGGTTAGCATAGCAGCCTCCTATGCCAAAGGTCACAGGTTTAAACCCGCAGGTGGTCCTAGGATTTTTTAATAGGAGTAAAAAATCCTTAGTTATGCCGTCCGTTGGAGGGGACGTTAGAAGGTGGTCCCGAGCCATGTGATGTTCTGGTACTCGTTAAAGATCCCTATCCTAATAAAACCTGCATAGCAAAATTTAGGACTCCCACCATAGCATCATCCGATTAGCCATAGTAGCATAAAGTGACGTTAAATAAATAAATAAACAAAACAAATCATTAAAAAATAAATAAGGGAAATTGAAACTCCAATTCGTTTCATCATTTAACAAATATTTTTGTGGCATTATTTAATGAAATATTAAACAATGGCAAATTATTATTGGTTAAGTTAGAATTATGGTTAATGAGAAGAACAACCTCTTTTTAAATACCTTAACTTATTTTAGAACAGTCTCTTTTTAATGAACATTATATAATTAATCTACTATACCCATAAAATATGCTGTTTCTAATAATGAAACGGATAATTGCTTAAAAAAATTATTTGAAAATTGCAGCTCATTCCAAAAGGTAATAAATCTACATTTCATTTTATTCACAAGCGTCCTAAAAACATTTTCTTCCAAAACGTGCTCTATCCTTTGTAAACAGAAAACCTTTATTTTCGGCTCCTTCAAAAGGTACTAACAGATCCGTTACCTAGGACTTCAACTTGACAAACGTCTATCTTGGAATCCTCACACCAGACTGAAAAGACAAGAAACTGCTCGCAGATACCGATTGTTACAACAGTTACTTGAGAAACGTTCAAAGCTTCCAATCTACTACAAAAAACTAATTTATATAGCCATTATTAGACCTATTTCGACATATGGTATTGAGCTATGGGGATCCACCAAGGCATCAAATTCCTCGCGCATCCAATCCTTGCAATCCGAAATCCTCCGAAAGATCCTAAATGCTCCTTATTTTGTCACTAATAAAATTATCCATAAAGACCTGAATATTCCGTTAGTTGCAGACTTAGCCAGAATTAGATATACCTCCTTTAATTCCAAACTACCAGCCCACTCAAACCCGCTTGTCCGTATCCTCTCATCTCCATCTATTCCTGATAATCCTCGGAGGCGCCTGAAAATACGGTGGCCTCGAAACCTGCTGACATAAACATTGAAGTGCTACCGCTGGGTAGCTTCTACACAAGAGTTTATCAAGCCAATTGTTACTTTTTTCACATTTACTTGTTGTATTTTTTCCCTATACAGTTGTAAATATCAATTAATAAACAAAATATTGAAAAAATTATAACTAAGCATAAAACTTAAATCTACCGGTTTATTTATTTATTTTTCATTATTTCGCTTCGTAATAAGGTAATTCTGACAACACACTTATTTTTCTACCTTTACCAGAGTGTATGTGGCTCTAGCGCCCTCGCGCAGCCTCCACTGGCTCTCAAGACCAGTGACGCAGCTGAATGAGAGGCGCTGGGATCTTCTGGCATTGTGCCTCGACATCCACTAGTGGATCTCGAGGTTTGATTCAGTGATCCCAGGGGCAGTTTGTAAATATTGTAAATAGGTATGAATGTGAACAAGATTGTTATTATTATTTTCTTTATAGTACTTATTTAATTTTGTGTATATATATATTTTTTCTTTTATTTGTTTAGTCTTTATTAATTTATTTTCTTTAATTTTATTTACAATGTACATATAGTATGAATGATTTATTTTATCTCTAATACTCATTGCCCCAGAAGGTGGCAGATTGTATTATCTCTGAATAAAACATAAAAAAAAAAAAAAAAAAAAAAAAAAAAAAAAAAAAAAAAAAAAAAAAAAAAAAAAAAAAAAAAAAAAAAAAAAACCTTTACCAGATATACAAAATAAAATATATTTTTCACGCACAAACTTATAGATTTCTTTACACGACTCCATGGGAGCGTTGGTTCTTATAAATTTGCAGATGCTAATCGTTTAATGTCTCGTTGCACCTAAAAAAAATTCATGAAATCGTTGAGACACATTTTGAATCCTTTCCTTGTTAGTGATAACGGCTACACATTGCAAGCCTTTTTCCGAAATTAAATTAATTTAAGAAATAGCATTCATTACAGCTGTTTCAATTTATTCGGAGTGAATGGAGCTTCTTCCATTAACCACGGAAAAAAAAACATTCAAAATTATGTATTCATAACCCGACCTGAATAAATGAATAATAAATAAATCCGCAGTGCCTGAATATTGAAGAACAAGTGAATGTTACATATTTTATAAGAATGAGTTCACTTTTTGTTTAAAGTATTTAAAATATTCATATCCTCATTTATTATAAAAATATGGTCCGGGCAACACACGACTTCCACGTACCTCCGTTTTAAAAATCGATTAAAGAATTTTCAAATATAGTAAGAGATAAAAATTAGTAAAACTATCAAAGAATTAATTAAATTGAATTTCTATAGAAACATGTGTTTTATTAAAAAATCTATTATATTATTATCTAAAATAATCAGTTAGTTTTATCGGCTTATTCATCACTCTCTATTAACTTTTAAAAACTTAAGTATGAGATAATATTTTTTCTAAAATCTTTAGCTTTCAAAAGGTATATCATACATGTATATTACTGCTCCTATGTTCAAAAACAAAAAATTGCATTAAAAAAAATATTTTTCTGTTTTCTGCTGATCTCGGGGGCTTGGGCTTGACCGGTGAACATTGGACGAGTCTGTATAGGCGAAGTTTGGTGGTATCGGCATCGAACCCTCGGGTTCGGTAAGCCTTTAATTATTATATTATTATTATTATTAATTTTTATTATAATTAAAAATTGTTTGAATGAATAATTGTATTATTAGGTTCCTTTAATTAAAATGATCCATTTCATTCAACTCATTTTATTTTCTTATTTTTTTCTTCCTACGTTTCGGCCTGTTGCCATTTTCAAGGGATCTACAAAAAACATTTATTAATATATTTGTTTATGTGTTTATGTATATGTATGTATGTGTGTGTGTGTGTGTGTGTGTGTGTGTGTGTGTGTGTATGTATATGTTTATGTATGGTAATAATTTATTAAAGAATTTTAAAAGAAAAATTTTGGCTGTGAAAACAAATGTGGACTTGACTGAGGAGGAGGTAATAAAACAATATATGTGTGTATATTGGTTTTGATATCAATTGTTAAGAGTGAGGGAATACATTTCTTTAATCCAGTGTATGATAACAACCAGGACAGGGCTGGTCAGCCTGTAATAGTTTTATTTTTATTTTATTAAATTATGACAAAATATATATTTATATATTATATATAGAGTGCATGATGGAATATAAAGAGGTATGTAAATTGCTTTATAAGAATGTAAAAAATAATGTTGTTTATCTTTTAGTTTTAAAATAAATGTTTTTTGTAGATCCCTTGAAAATGGCAAAAGGCCGAAACGTAGGAAGAAAAAAAAAAAATAAAATGAGTTGAATGAAATGGATCATTTTAATTAAAGGAACCTAATAAATTATTATTATTATTATATTCTTGATATGCTTACCAATTGTTCCTCGGCCCACTCAGTAAACACTAGATCCCAATCCATAAACTTGTATACACCTTCTCACAGATCTACCTCCTTCAAAAAATCCTTTGTTATCCGTGCTACTCTATTTTGGAATTCCTTGCCTGTATCCATTCGTAAATCCTTATCATTATCCACTTTCAAACACCAACTATTTCTCCATCTCCTAAATTATCAATCTTCCCAACATATGTAATATTTAAAATCTATAGATGATACTATTCATTGTCACAAAATCCATCTTTTATTGTTAAACTGAAGCCTTAAACGACCAGACAATTATCATGTGTATTGTACTTTTCTTGTTATTCTTAGGGGACTACTCGTCCCAGAATAAAATTACTTTTCATTTCATTTCAAGACTACCCTAAAATAATTAGGCTTATGATCTCGAAAAACTACAGACCAAGTAGCTGGAACACATTTAATTTCTCTCTGAACCGGGAACCGTTCCAACTGGGATAATTAAATCTGATAAAGGACATCATTCTTGTTTTTTTATTCGTGTTTAATTAAACTCCGCCGCCTGTAAACACATTCCCTGCATTAAGAAGTAGGATAATGTGCGATAAACAGGGAAATTTCCAGGGATCATTTTTATCGAATTATGGAGAGGAAATTCTGCTGAAAGGTTTTGACGTTTCACAATGAATAATGGCTGCCCCATTAGGGGGCGCTTCTTTCTACCAGCTACCGTTTGGGGTCTTGTGCAATGGGGAAAGTTTGTACGCTATATTATATTATCCCCCATCTGTCATTATCTAATAATAATTAACCGCTATTTTGTGATAATTTTCAAATTATGATAATGCCACGTAACGGCGATCGAAAATAATGAAGAGTGAAGAAAACTTTACCATCGCCACTCTGATAATGAACTTAATAGGCTGTTGAATAAACAACTACTTCTGAAAAAACAACGAAAAAAAAAATTATAATAATAATAATATTTATTTATATACAATGTTTACAAGCACATATAGATACAAATAAGTTTTCTTACATGATTTCAGTTATCCTTTTATCATGATAATATAGTTTCAATCATCGTTCAATTTACCTAACGATAATGCAATGTTTTGCTTAAGACGGTAGGAAAATTAACATGAAAAAAACCTACACCATATAAATTACATTATTAATTTAAAAGTACGTGCTTTGATCTTTTGTCCGTGTATCGCTTTAGTGAAGTTTTGTTGTAATTTCCAATTTCGAATTTCAAAGGGTTTTCAGAAGTTGTGGTTTTATCAAAATATGTTTTGTTTTTATGTAGATCAATTGTTGTAATGTGGGAAGATTTAGTTCAAAGAGCATTTTTGAAATTTTAGTATATCGTGGGTAGTTACTGATGATTCGCATACATGTATTTTGTATTGTTTCTAATTTTTTGTAATTGGTATCGCAAGTCGAGCTCCAGACGGGCGAGGCATAACAAATCTGGGCATGTGTAACTGTTTCATATAGTAGCAGTTTGTTCTGAGTGCTTAAACTGGATTTTTTATTGAAATATGGGAACATTTTGAAAATCCATTGTTTGATTTTTTCGGGTTTTCTATTAATTTATTCGCTATAAGTTAACGATTTATTTATAATGTTAAGCCTAAGTTTGTAACTGTTTAGACCAGGGAATTTGGATTGAGTTTCATAAAAGGTGATGGTTTATGTTCGGTCTGCGCTTAGTAAAGTACATGATATTTTACTTATAAAAAGAACTAAGTAAAAATACATCTTAGAATAACGTATGAGTAGAATATTTGTTTGGGGAGCCCGTGGCTGAGTGGCTAGCGCGCTAGTCTCTCATGCTACAGGCTCTGAGTTCGAATCCAAGTCCCGGGGGGATAAGGATAATAAGGATTTAAAAAAATGTGGATTCACTCACAACCTCTCCAACGGGTATGTGAGACCCGTCAGCCAAAGGGTGGCCACTCACAAAATTAGTCGTAGGGAGTGATGACCCTACACTAAAAAAAAAATTGCATCGTGAAACGTGAGTGTAAACTCGCAGGAGTTTACACCGCGAGGCCCAGGGCCTACACGGCCTGTCGCGCCACAGAAAGAAGAATATTTGTTCAGAAGAGAGGTAAGGCCATTGGAGAATGAAGAAATTATGAAGCATGCTCACCGTCAGTATATTTGAGGTGATGGCATTGAATGAAAAAAACTCATTTTATTAAGAATTGCGTCAAGACGGGAAGTAAATAGCGCTTGTGAAAACCGGCAAAGAACCGTACTTTACTAAACTTAATACTTAACATTTGAATAACTTATTAACTTCAATCAATATTTCTGCGGGTTCGAACACGTGACCATTAGCATAGGAGACAGTTATGCTAACCACCCAGCTACAAGTGATCCCTTTTTTTATACTTTATGACAGAGTGTTTGTTTGAACCCATTATTGTATTTTTGTACGTATTATAAAACACTTCTTAAAACTTCAAGATTAATAATCTTATTTACAAAATCTCCGATGGTTGTCGACTATTCAGATGTTTCTCTGTTTCCGACGAAGAAAGTATGATTAGTAGCACTGGTGCTAATTGACCTCTATGCTGTAGACAGCCTGGAATGCCCACTGGAGCTGGAGGGTGGGTGGTTCTGGACGCCAGGCAGTCTGCCCCATCTTCGATAAACCGCTCAGCTGTCTACGAGTGCTGGGCTCCATTAATATACTACTTTAGGTATTTTGTAAATACCTTCTACGATATTAATATTTTTATTCTTTATTTCCTTCCTCTCAGATAACTGGAATTATGGGATTACATGTAGTATACAACATAAAATGCCTTAAAATGTCCAAGGTCCCGGGTTCAAACCCGCAGGTGGCCCTAGGATTTTTTAATTGGAGTAAAAAAATCTTATTTATGCCGTCCTTCGGAGGGGGCGTTAAAAGGTGGTCCCGAGCCTGTGCGATGTCAGGTACTCCATAAAGATCCCTGTCCTAATTAAACATGGATAGGCAAAATTTAGGACCGTCCGATTAGCCACAGCAGCATAAAGGAACGTTACATGAACAAACCAACAACTGGAAGTATAACAGCCTCCCATGCCCAAGGTCTCTAGTTCGAAACCGCAGGTGGTCCTAGGATTCGTCAATGGGAGTAAAAAATCGTTAGTTATGCCGTCCTTCGGAGGGGCGTTAAAAGGTGCTCCCGAGCCTGTGCGATGTCAGGCACTCCTTAGATCCCTGTCCTAATTAAACCTGCTTCTTCTTCAGCTCAACAGGCGCATAAAGCAGCCCCTGGCTTTCTCAACCTTCGCCTTCCATTCCTCTCTGGTCCTTGCTAGTCTTGTGTTGACTTTGGTCTGCCGTATGTCCTGCAGAACACTGTCTCTCCAGCGGCCCTTTGGTCTCCATCTGCTTCTATTTCCATCCGGTGTGCCTTTGTAAAGTCGTTTTGGCATCCTGGTGTCCTCCATTCTCATCAAACCATTTCAATCTCTGGATTCTAATGCTGGCTGAGATGTTCAGATCTTTAAATTGATCATAGACCTCTCTATTTTTTCTACGCCGCCATGTTCCGCCTTCGCGTATCGGTCCTAGGATGTACCTTAATATCCTTCGCTCAAACCGGTCCAATAAATTACTTGTCTTTTTGATTAATTAAACCTGCATAGGCAAAATTTAGGTCTCCCTCTTTAGGATCGTCCGATTAGCCACAGCAGCATAAAGGGACGTTAAATAAACATACAACTGGAACAACATCTACCTCCCAGAAAACAGTAAAGAGATATTTTTTTATTTACTTTTTTTTTATTTATAGTCTTCTAAGGAACACAGTTCATTTGGCTTCTTTTCTCCTATTCCATCTCTCCTTCGTCAGTTGACTCATACCCATTCTATCTTTTGATCACGTTTCCTTCCTCTTTTCCTCTGAGAATACTTTAACTCTCAATTTAGCCCTTTATTCCGTTCTATTTTGTTATCTGTAATTTTTCCATGTCTCTCTTAGTTTATACAAACTATAATAATAATAATAATAATAGGCATACCGAACCCGAAGGTTCGATGCCGATACCACCAAACTTCGCCTGCACAGACTCGTCCAATGTTCAGCGGTCAAGCCCAAGCCCCCAAGATCAGCCTTAATGCAATCCTCCCATCGACGCTTCGGCCTACCTTTCGGACGCCTACCAGTCGGTTCAGCGAATACCAACTTTCTCGGAATCCGTTCCTCACTAAGCCCAACAACTTTACGTGCCCATTTGAGTCTCCGCGATGCTATCAACTCAATTATATTCACAGGGTGCAAACTCCGCAATTCCGCGTTGTGCGACCTTCTAAACTCCCCAGTGGCCTCATCTCTCTTCGGACCAAATATTTTACGCAGTACCTTATTCTCGAAAACCTTAAGCCGTTGTTCATCCTTCAAAGTAAGCGGCCACGTTTCGCATCCGTAAAGAACCGTTGGAAGAATAATAGTTTTAATCGGGACTTTATTTCTTCCTGGATTTCATTTTTTCTTGTTATCATTGAACCTAAATACTTGAATTTCTCTACGTGTTCAAAAGTTTCCATACTTAATTTTCTTATCATTGATTTTTTTGAAGATTTTGAGAATTTGTCTGTTTGGATTTATTCTTTTTAGATGTATGTAAAAGGCTATTCTTCTTTTTCTTTTAAAAGGCTATTATATTTCGGAGAAAAAAAAAAAAAATTCTTTCATTCTCTTGAACAAAATTTTAAAGAAATATAATTATGCTCTATTGTCTCTATAAATATATTCAACACTTATTATAATAGATTAAATAATATTCATAAAAATAAAAACAAACAGAAGTCGCCTTAATGTGGTGCCTAGCAAAACCGACTTTTATGTCCATGGTCGCAGGTTGAAACCTTTCAGGTGTCCCTCAGACTTTGTAATGGGGGTAGAAAATCCTTAGTTCTGTCGTCCTTGAGAAAGTACGTAAAAAAGTGGTCCCAGACCTGTGCAATGTCAGGTACTCGTTAAAAATCCCTACCCTAATTAAATCTGGATAGGCAAAATTTAGGACTCCCACTTCAGCATCGTCCGATTAGCCATAGCAGCATAAAGTCCGGTAAAATAAATAAACAAACAAACACCTAAAAAACATATTTTTCGTCCATATAAGAGTATTATTATTAATTTTTTTTAAATTAATATTAATTGGCACATAATTTAGTTGATATGATAATGGCTTACTTTAAAAAATCCGTTGCTTGAAATCGCTAGCAACTTACACTACTTGGAGCATTGGAAAAACGTGATTTCACGATCTTATAATTAATACAAATTATCGAATCAAGTCATTTCCATTAGCTTGTGAAACGTTTGCAACAGAGTAGACTCCTTTTTGTTATATATATTATAATTGCTGTGGAAATGATATAGCCGATCCTAAGAGCGCCAACCCGAACCAAAGGCTAATGAAGGTTTGGCAAGGAACGAGAGTTGCGCTCTCCGTGAGTCCCTTGCATAAGTTACTACTAAAAACTATTGAAAAGGCGTTTTCCACGCTCCTTTTATTTAATAACAACTTTTTCATGGTTTCCTGGTGCGCTGTGAAAGCTGGCGAGGGTTATATCACTGCCTCGCAAGAGCTCGCTGGGCCATGACAACCCGCGTTTTTCCTCTCCAGTCAGCACCGCTCCCTGTCATCACCTTCAGTCAGTTATCCCATGGATCTATGGGTCGTTAATCTTCAAGAAGGAAGGAGTGCTAAAACAGAGCCGGAAATCTTTCTGACACTCCACCCTTTCATCAAGTGTCAGAACGGAAAAATGTGTAATCCGTAATTTGCAGTGCAATGTAACAACTTGGATTTAATAGACACGCGCATAACATGTTTCTCACGGTTTTAAAAATCCTGGCACTGATTCCTTAGTAGCTATTTAGATGAACTACACCTTGCTCAATCCTTGTCGTCTATGTCTGTCATAATATAATAATAATAATAATAATTCTTTATTTATTCTGGGACGAGTACCTTTAGAATAATACAGCAGAAAATAATAAGTGGTCTTAAGACTGTATTCTTAGAGTATAATAATCGAAAACAATAAAATTAAACAAAAAAAATCTGGTGCGGGGAACACAAGACTTTCACTTACCTCCGTTTTTAAAATTAATGAAAGAAAGCATTTTCAAATAGAGTAAGAGTAAAAAATGAGAACCATAAGAGAATTAATTAAATGAAATTTCTATAGAAACATGTGTTTTATTAAAACATCGATTGTGTTATTATCTAAAATAATAGTTAGTTTTATCGGCTTTTTATCACTCTCTATTAATTTTTAAAGCTTGTGTATAAGATAATATTTTTTTTAGAATCTTTAGCTTTCCAACGGTATATCATACAAGTATATTACTGTTTTTATGTTAAAAAACAGAAAATTGCATTAAAACAATTTTTTTTTCTGTTTTATCCTTTAGTTAGGTATCGAATTCATTCAATTTATATATTTACCTGTTTTTAATCTGTGGTAACGAGATAATATAGTTATTTTATAAAATCCTCAAAATTAAAGGTACTTTAGAGAAAGAAAATTTAAAACATCGGCATTTAAGCCCTGTCAAACCATTTTAATCCAAATGAAACCTAATGATATTAAAGCCCATTAAATTTTACATCAATATAGCGAGTTTAATCAAAATCGTCGGAATTGAAAAACAAAAAAATGTGCAAAATGCATAGTATAAGGTGGCTCATTTTGATGAAAAAGATTTTGTAACGTCACGGGCGTATATTTGTCTTAAATATGAAATTTAAGTTTCATAGGACTTTCCGTTTCCGTCCGGGAGTTACCACACACACACACACAGACCTTTTAGCGGGACTTGGTTATTTGGACTCAGGTCCAAATGTGTATTTCCGTTGAAAACTGAAATTAGAAAATTTTCACGATCGCAATACTTTCCCTTACTATATGTAGTAAGTGAAAGTAAAACATGAACGAATAAGATAAACATAAAAGACAGATTCTAATAAAAATGCGCAAACAAGAAAATTAAATGTATGTAATTCAACATAGGAACAAAAAAAAAAAAAAAAATATATATATATATATATATATATATATATATATATATATATATACAGTTTTAAAATATAATAAAAAAAAGAAAAGTAATTACAATTTTTCTGAGTGTTTGCAAAATAATTCAATCTTAAATCTTTGAAAAGATTAAAAGAAAAATTTTAAATAATATTTGCTGTTAATGTACCCGAGAAAATGAAAATTGAATAAACAAATAAACGTATCTATCTGCTTTATCTCTTGATCTTCCCTGAAATTAGCATTTACCAGGGATTATTTGGGAATTGTATTGATAGGAAATGTCTGAATAGACGGGATTTAAAGAGAGTTTGGGAGTTCCGGAAATTAGAAGGAATAGAGCCCGCAATATTCTCAATTCATAACATAAGAAACATTAAAATGCACTACCAATCCTTCCCACGTCAAACATAAGTAATTGATAAGAAGACCAGCCACAAGTTGAGAGTAACGGTCAGAGGTATGGAGCGATACCCTCTTGGGATATCGAAACTAAAAAGGAAAACAAACAAGCGGGTAAGATCACGGGCCGATCTCTCAGATATTTTGGAAAAATTCTATCTAAAGAAGTGGACCGGGATCGGATATGTTATCCGGAGAAACATAACAACATGGACCAGGCAGCCTATGGAGTGGTACCCAAGTGAGTATACAAGGAAACGAGGACGTCCACCGACAGACTGGGACAAGGAGATGAAGAGTTGCTGAGGTGCAACCTGGAAGAGAGTGGCACTAGATAGAAACGAATGGAAAACGATAGAGCGGGTACATTACTTAGTGTCGTTGCAAGAATAAACCTATTAACGTATACAACCAATCGAACTCAAAACCTCAACTTAAGGTTGATTTTGTATATATAATAATAATAATTTCTTTATTTATTCTGGGACAAGCCACTTTAGAATAATGCAATATACAATAATGAGAGAATTACAGTCTTAGATTAAGATTTAAAAAAAAAGGAATATACAACGCATAATGAGTAAAGAAGAAACAATAAGAGAAATGATAAAAATAAAAAAAAATTAAAAGAGATGATTAAAGAATATAATAAATAAATAATTATCATGTTTCCATACATAACCTAGACTAAATATTAAAATTCTTATTTTACACATTTCATGGAACTGGATCAGTCAGGACTGTTTGGAAATTGAATGGACAGGAGGTAATGAAATAGATGAGATTTAAAAGTCGTAAGGGTAGTAGAATTACGGATATCGGAAGGAATAGAATTCCATATAGAAGAGGATCGGATTATGAAAGACCTGTCGAAAGTTGCGGTTCGATGGGGTGGGTGCAATATACAAACCAGAAGGCCGCATACGGGTGTTGAGGGAATGAATTGAGGATTTGAATAATAAGAGATCAAAGGTGTATGATGGACGGCGGGATCGGATAACTTGATAGAGGAAGGAAGCCAGGAAGTATTTTCAGCTGTAGGAAGGATAAAGCAACTTTAACTCTTCGTAGAATCGAGTTACAAAGGTGTCCCTGGAGATCCCAAAGATGAATCGAATGAAGCAATTAAATAACCGTTTTAGTTTTTCTTCAAGATCTCCACAGACTCCCCCATACACCGCACAGCAATAGTCAAAGCGGGGGAAATATCAGGGAGGAGATCAGAAGCTTACGGGTTTAGAGAGAAAAGAAGTCACGGAGTCCATTTAATCGCTTTAAAGTGATAAACAAGCGGCGGAAGATGTCAGAAATGTGGGTTTTCCAAGAGAGGTTTTGGTCGAAGGTTATTCCAAGGTTTTTGATAGATTGTATCGGATTATTGTTCAGAAAAAGGGTAGGCATTGGAGGGAGATTTTTAAGGAGGGTACTGGAACCTATTACAATAGCCTTAGTCTATATATATATATATATATATATATATATATATATATATATATATATATATATATATATATATATATATATATATAACACATTTGAATTGAACAAAAGAGGAAGTTTTGAATATATTTTTTGTTATATTTTATGTACAAATAAAGGTTATTATTATTATAATTATTATTACCAATCCTTCCAAACCACTTCTTCGATTCTTATCAGATGGACTGCTTATTGCAAAATACATTTAATGTACAATTTGTTATTCGTAATAAATTAAATGATTTATTGACAATGGGGAGAACTATTTTTATTATTGCATAATATTGTAATTTTAACTTTTGGTTATGTGGTGTAATTGAGGTAAACGCCAAGAAATGATAGCTGCTAAATATTATTCAACTTTGATGATATTTAAGAAGTAAATACGCCACTTTTATTTCGAGGGGGATGATGGCAGGGAATTGCAGCAAGCAGACATTTTCAAAACGGCTTCATTTTCTATTCGTCCTTTCTTGCATTCTTTTTCCACCCTGAGATGAATAGAGCACTTTGGAGTGAAGTCGCCTTCAATGCCTTCTCGACTCGAGTGTCATTCACTGGCTCCCGAACCAAAGGCCTCTCGGGCATTAGGCTCCACCGTCTACTAAATGCCACCGGGCTAAGACTTATAGTATTTTCCTGTGGGTGTGTGTATGTATACGGAGTGTCACGTAAATGTTTCGTCATATTGTGAGAGCAGATACTAGACTTTAGCTGCAACAAAAACTTAAATATGGACTATAGTCCGGTTCTAAACGTATAAATAGGAAAATCAAATTTTGAGTTTTTTGCTGTTATACATGATTTTCAAAAGAAAAACTCAAATATATCTACTTGTTGGCCATGCGCAGAAAAACGAGTGGTACTAAATAACAGAAGAGAAAATTCCCCGCAAGGTTCTGAAGTCAAACAACCAAAACAAAATGTATAAAAAATTAATATGGCTATGCCTCTCTATTTTTACTTTCACTTACTATATATAGTAGAAAGTATTTCGATCGTGAAAATTTTCTAATTCCAGTTTTCAAGAGAAATACACGTTTTAGGGTCCCCTGAGTCCAAATAACCAAGTCCCGCAAAAAGGTCTGTGTGTGATTGGTAACTCCCGGGCAAAAAACGGTAAATCCTATGAAACTGAAATTTCATATTTAAGACAAATATACGCCCGAGACGTTACAAAAACATTTTCATCAAAATGAGTTTACCAGAAGAGGCACATTATACCATGCATTTTGCACCTTTTTAGATTTTCTTGAAAACGGTTCTGACGGTTTTGATTAAACTCGCTATATCAATGTAAAATTCAATTGGCTTTAATATCATGTAGGTTTTATTCTGATTAAAATAGTTTGACAGGGCTTAAATGCAGAGATCTTAATTTTTATTCGTCTAAAGTACCTTTTTAAAATATTTACATTTTCTTCTTACCACGGATGAAAAACAGGTAAATATATAAATTGAATGAATTCGATACCCAACTAAAGAAAAAAACTGAAAAAATATTTGTTTAATGAAATTTTTGTTTTTTAACTTAAGAACAGTAATATACATGTATAATATACCTTTAGAAGGCTAAAGATTTTAGAAAAAATATCATCTCATACACAAGCTTTTAAAAGTTCGTAGAGAGTGATGAAAAGCCGATAAAACTAAGTGATAATTTTAGATAATAATATAATAGATTTTTTTAATAAAACACATGTTTCTATAGAAATTCCATTTAACTAATTGTTTAATAGTTTTAATTATTTTTATTTCTTACTGTATTTGAAAATTCTTTAATCGATTTTAAAAACGGAGGTTAAGTAAAAGTCGTGTGTTGCCCCCACCAGATTTTTTATTATACAGCAGCATCCCCCAACAGTTACAAGTGTTATATTATAAATAATGACATTGCATGTAACTAATAGAAATAATAATTGACTTGGAAACCAATATGTTATGTAACATACATAAGACAAAACAAAATAAAATATTTAAAAAATGAAACTTTGAAAACCTAACAATAAAAATAAAATAATAATATTTATATATACACCAAAATATTTTGTAGCATCTCCCTCTATTGTTTGTTTAAGGTTGTCATCAGGATTGATCCAGTGTGCTGTGTATTCATAGCAACTCAGCGAAGTTGAGTATCCTGTCCGATTGCGGGTTTCTCTCTTCTTAGTTTATAATTGTGTTTTTTTTCATATCTACAGCTATTTATTTATTTTTATTTTATTTTTTGTAGGTTATTAAGTACAAATTTTCCAATAATTTAAAAACAAATGTGTGTTCAACAAACGATTATTATTTTAAATTTTTACTGCTTTTTATATAAGGATTCAAAAATCATCCGGAATCGTGTTTACAATTATTATGTTAGTTTGGTTTATTATTTTCCATAATGAACCTTTGTAATCGACAAAAAAAAAAAAAAAATCAATATTTTACGGCTTACGTTACAAGCTACATAGATCCCGAATAACAAATACAAAAAAATTCGTTTGTCTGCCGTCCGCGGCGTTTGTCCGAAACTACTGGACTATTTTTTTTTTAAATGTAGAGCACAAAAATAATAGGTCATGCAGTGATGATCTTAAAACCTAGACGTTGATATCAGCTGGTTATTTTTAAAATAGCAACCGATTAATAGTAATTTTATTCAACAACTTAGTTGTTTGTGAAGATAGGGAAGAAAATTATTTGTGATCTTTCACCAAAAAAAGGCCAATAATTGTAAAAAGACAAAAAAAAAAATTAAAATTTTACTCACAAATACACTCATACATCAGTTAATTTTGAGGATAGAGAAAAACATTTATATGGTTTTAGAATCAGTAAAGCGCGATAAACAAAAACAAATAAGGAAAAAGAAAAGAAATTTAAATATTTTCTAAATATACGCTTGTAACTTCGTTATTTTTGAAGATAGAGAAAAAAAAATTATTTGAGAGAAGTTAATTCAGGGTGCATTCAATATAACACAATTAAGCTTAAACTTAATTTATATTACGCTTAATATTTAATTGTAATTGTATTAAATATCGTAATTTTGTTATTGTTAATTTATTAAATATTTGTTTACGTTTAATTGTGTCTTACATTGATTGCACCCTGAACCAACTTCTCTCATATATACACACAGTCAACTATTGTCACTCCATAAAAAAAAAAAATAAAAAAATATTATTGTTTTTAAACCAAAAAATGTTTTAGGACATCAAAATGTTATTATAAACTACATCATTGACTATTTAATTTAATTTGAAAGGTAATAGAGATCTCTAGAACTAATAGGTAGTTACCTAGATAAATTAAGACTCACATTTTTATTTTTTATTTTTTGGAAAAAACAGTAATCCACAATTTCAGGCTTTACTTATATTTAATTCTTCCTTATTTTCTACCTATGCTGATGACACATGTGTGTTATCAGTCAACAACGATCCAATTATTGCCTCCCAAACTCTTCAATCCCATATCAGAGACCTTGAAGTATGGTGTCAGAATTGGAAAATAAAAATAAATTCCAATAAATCCCACCAAATAACCTTCACCCTTCGTCTTAAAACCTATGACAACCTGCCCAACAGTATCCTTCAATAACACTCCTCTTGTCCCGGTTTAACAGATCCGATACTTAGGACTGCACCTGGACAAACGTCTCACTTGGAACCCTCATACAAGACTGAAAAGACAAGAAACTGCTCGACGTTTTCGACTACTTCAACACTTATTGGACAAACGCTCAAACCTTCCACTTAAGTACAAAAGATTCATCTACATGACTATCATAAGACCAATATGGACTTACGGAGTAGAGATTTGGGGCTTTACTAAACCATCAAATCCATCTCGTCTCTAATCCTTACAATCCAAAATCCTTCGAAAAATCCTCAATGCTCATTATTTGTCACAAATAAACTCATCCATAAAGACCTTAATATTCCCTTTGTTGCTGACTTGGCCCGAACCAGGTACCACTCCTTTCATGACAAACTCCATCCCCACTCTAACCCACTAGTTTCAATCCTTGCTTCCTCTACAATCCCTGATAATCCTCCGAGACGTCTGAAAAGAAGATGGCCCCGAGACCTTCTTGTTTAACATAGTCTTTGGGGAGCTGCCAATGGGTAGTATCCCTACATATGAATCATGTCAACTTATCTTGTATCACATTCACTAAATGTATTTTATTATACAGTTGTAAATACCAATAAATATATTTTTTTTTAAATTCTTCCTTCTGAGTCATGTATAATAAACTACTGTGTAAGGCATTTAACATGCATTATTTTTTGATCGGTATTAGATATCTGTAGGCCTAATATTTCTCACGAAAAATGAAACGTTTTGTTTCGAAGAAACGAGTTATTAACAACTTTTCGAGGTATTTCCTATCAACTCGTTGTTGTTTTTGTAATTATATTAATTAATTTTACTGAATATGAATTCATATTTATATTAAATATTAAAGCCTATAAATGAAGCATTGAGGATAGTAGCACATTGCCAAGTTTCCTTCTATTCACTAAGATCCTCTAGCCTTACCCCTTTGAACTCACAAACTCCAGCATGCAAAGACCTCTTCCAAATTAATCTAGTTTCTTATAAAATCCTCAATTTAATTAGCTAACTTTATTCATAGCCAACTTCTCTGAAACCTGCAAAAGATAAACCAGGCAATGAGCACCATATACAAAAGAGGTTGTTATAATATGAATGAGTTCTTTAGTGAAACAGATTGTTCAAGGGAGCAGAGCATTATCTCAGGCATATTATATTGTATATGGTATAGTAAAGAGTGTTTTATATTTTATTTAAATATTTAAAAATGTTTATAGGGAGCGGCGTGGTCTAGTGGGTAGAGCGCTAGTCTACTGTGCTCTGGGTCCTGGGTTCGAATCCCGGCTGTGGCGGAATATTATTTATTCTGTTATTTCAGCTGGGGGGTGACCCTGGGGTATGGAGACCCTCCTAGGGCACACCCAGCCTCAATCAAGTGGGTACCTAAAAATGGGGAAAAAACCTGGCGGCTGAGCGTGATCTCGGCGGAATCACCTTATTGCGCGGCCGTTGCCCTAGAAACATTACGAATCTACATGTACTGAGTCTAAAACTCTTCATGGGTTGTAGTGGTACAGGTTTTTTTTTTTTTTTTTTTTTAAATGTTCATGTAAAGAATCCTAACGTAGCATTAGAATAACCAATGTTTTCCCCTTTAAATATAAATACTACAGCTAGTCTTTTTAATAATAATAATAATAATAATAATAATAGGCTTAGCGAACCCGAAGGTTCGATGCCGATACCACCAAATTCCGCCTACACAGACTCGTCCAATGCTCACCATTCAAGCCCAAGCTCCCGAGATCAGCCTTAACGCAATCCTCCCATCTTCGCTTCGGCCTACCTTTCGGACGCCTACCAGTCGGATCAGCAAATACCAACTTTCTCGGAATCCGTTCGTCATCGAGCCCAACAACTTTACTCGCCCATTTGAGTCTCCGCGATGCAATCAGCTCAATTATATTCACAGGATGCAAGTTCCGCAATTCCGCGTTATGCAACCTTCTAAACTCCTCAGTGGCCTCATCTCTCTTTGGACCAAATATTTTACGCAATACTTTATTTTCGAAAACCTTAAGCCGCTGTTCATCCTTTAAAGTAAGCGGCCACGTTTCACATCCGTAAAGAACCGTTGGAAGAATAATAGTTTTATAAATTCTAATCTTTAAGTTTTTAGATAGAAGCCGCGAACTAAGTAACTTAGCAACTGAATAATAACACGCATTTCCCACCTTTAACCGGGACTTTATCTCTAATTTTCATCTTGCGCCATGATTCCCCTGAAGCAGTCCCCACCCGGAGACCCGAACGGGGGACTAGTTTACCTCCGGATAATGAGCGTTTTACCTCAGAGGAATCCATGACTTTTGGTGATATTTTGTGAACTAAAATATGTGAGTAGGGCGTTCGAACCTACGTCACACCCTCCAGCAAGCCTGGGGGGCCGCTCTCATTGTTGGTCAGCGAGTCCATCGGACTTAGCCGGGAGGAGCTTCCGAGGAAATTCCACCGACCATCCCCACATCCGCCACCCGTGGGACGCTCCCCATACGCGGTAATGAGATCCGCGCGAGGAGTCTTTTTAATAGTTTTTCTAAATTATACAAAAGAAAAAGACAACAAAATATGTACAATAATGGTTTTACATTTAAAAATTTTTAGGTTATTTCTACCTACGATACTTTCAACAGTCGACTGCACATCCTCAATATAAATTCTGAAGTGTTAAAAAAAAAAGAAGCAAAATTAGTATGTAAACTGTATGATATTCTATTAATTTTCTGTAAAATATGATGATTAGGTAAGAAGATTTACCTAAATTTACCTAAGATTTAATAATTATAAGTTGTAATTTTGTAACTTTGTTAATTTCACTTACCTATATACGAAATATACAGTAAGGGAAAGTATTGCGATTGTGAAACTTTTCGAATTCCAGTTTTCTACAGAAATACACGTTGTAGGGTCCTCTAAGTCCAAATAACCAAGTCCCGCAAAAAGGTCTGTGTGTCCGTGTGTCTGTGGGTAGTAACTCCAGCGCAAAAACGAAAATGAACTGAAATTTCATATCTCAGGCTACTGTACGCCCGAGGTGTTACAGCAACCTTTTCACTAAAATCGGCTGACCGGAAGTCCTACTTTAGCCCATGCATTTAGCATCTTTTTACGATTTTTTTCAAAAACGGCTCTAACGATTTTGATTAAACACGCTATATTAATGTAAAATTAAATGGACTTTAATATCACGTAGGTTTCATTCTGATTGAAATAGTCTGATGGGGCTTAAATGCAGATATTTTCAATATTCTTCCTTTAACGTACCTTTAATTTTGTAGTTCTATAAAAATAACTATATTATCTTGTTACCATTGATAATTAACAGCTAAATATGCACGTTGAGCGAATTTGATAAACGACTATAGGAGAAAACTGAACAAATATTTTGTTATGGATTTTTGTGTTTTTGAAAACAACAATAGTAATATAGATGTATAATATATCGTTGGATAGCTAAAGATTTTAGAAAAAAATATTATCTGATTCACGGAATTTTAAAGAGTAATGGAGAGTAACTGTTTTTTGATTTCCGAAATGGAAAATTCATGTTGACCGTGCTGCATCCTGGCGGCTTGTCAATGAAGCACAGCACGGCAATTTTGTTTTTTAACATAAGAACAGTAATATAGACGTATAATATACCGTTTGAAAGAAAAAGACTTTAGACAATAGATTATCTTATACACAAGCTTGTAAAATTTAATAAAGAGTGATAAAAAGCCGATAAAACTAACTAATTATTTTAGATAATAATATAATAGAGTTTTTAATAAAACACATGTTTCTCTATTAATCCAATTTAATTAATTCTTAAATGGTTTCACTCATTTTTATCTTTAACTGTATTTAGAAATTCAAGAATCGATTTTAAAAACGGAGGTAACTGAAAATCGTGTGTTGCCTGCACCAGATTTTTTTTTTTAAATGAGTAGCTACAGCCCGCATTGGAACAAAATCCAAAGACAGTGATGTGGATTTGATTTTTTGCGTGGGCAATTAATATTTTACTATATCCTGGCTCTTGTTAAATTTTTTAATATTTTTTTACTTAAACTATTCGTTTGTACTCTGATTAAAATTCTTGTTATCTTAAATTCTAAGGAATCGACTTCATTATCAACGAAGAAGTAAAAACACAGATCCGATCTTGATAACTTGAGATAGGTTTCAGTAAAGCTGGTTCTTCATCAGTCTTGGAATTCCTTCGTAAATATTGATGAGGGGGATTCGGAAATCCAGGTTGAGTCGGGAGAGGGCCGACGTTCTAGGCTTAGCAGATCTTATCTCTCCCAGGTACCATTCGGCGAGCAATACTTCACAGATACCCAGAATCATTTCAGAGATCTGTTTATATTTCTGATTGTTTTAAATAAATGATAAGACTTTACTTTTAAATTTTTCTTTATAATCTGGGTTTCTGTTGGTTGTAATACCTAATAAGCTAAAGTAGAGAGATTACAAAAACATATTACTTAGGTATTTCCATAGGGAATTGACTAACAGGAAACTTAGGTATACTAACCCAAGATCGTTGAACCGATATAGCGACCTCAAAATTTTTTTTTTACTATATTTTTTCTGTAGAATTAGTTTACATGCACTAGTTATTAATTTATTTTTTGTTTTGTTTTTTCAGGTAAGAAAACTGTCTCACATCAGAAGATACAGGTATATTATTTATTTAAAAATACAACCTGACTTTTATCATCAAAACCACCACAACGTACTCAATACAGTTATCCCTTACCAAAACTCCACATGGCTTTTTAATGTGTACCGCAAGGCTTGACAATTTATTGGGTTGTTTCACCTGAAATGTCCGTTTTTATAGTTTCAGAAATACATAAAGGATTTTGCAGGTCTCTGTTGTTTTCTTCCGAATGTTTACATATTTAAAGTAAACATTTACTAATCTCTACCTTTGTATTATAAACTTTAGCTTCCCAATCAATTACCCACTTCTTACTATACCTCCAAATATTAACATGGAAACACGCGTTTTTCGAGTAATATTTTTGTACGAGTTTAAACTCGGCCATTAAGCAGCTGAGACCGCTAGAAATATTTGCAAGGCGTTTGGGGAAGGGAGTGTTAATGAACGGACCATTCGAGGTTGGTTTGCTAAATTTTCAAACATACAGAAGGAAAGCACAAGATCAAAGCTCAGAGTTTTTCAGTTCGGGGATAAAAAGGTTGGTGTCACATTGGGAAAAATGTGTAGAAAAAGAAGGTAAATACTTCGAATAAAATTATCTCGTTTTCATATCGTATTTTTAATAAAAATCCTTTACCTTGAAAACGGTGTGACACAACCCCGTTGGTATTATTAATTTAAAAAAAAGATGCACAACGTAAATAGGTTTTGATGGCTTTATTTTTCTGGTAATGTTTTTATTTGATTCAGTTTTAATTTTAAACCTATGTTCAGTTTAAATTTTAAACCTGAAAGAAATTGTTTGTCGATCTTATAGGTATCTAACCGTGTTGTGAAACAAGTAACTGAGCCATAAAGACGGTTTGGATTGAATAGACAGTGTAAGAAGAAATTTTCTTGGGAAAAACTTCGGAATCCTAAGATATGATTACGTATTCTAAGCGAGTCCCTTTACGATCCATATTCTGTGATAAGTGTTCTACAAAAGCTTTCCGCGTTCAGTTATAGCAGTCCCGAATGATCGCGCGTCAGATCCCGTTAGAGATAAGGCGGCCTTGTTTTCGCGTTATTTTCTTACAATTTGAATTTCTTTTTCGGGCTCCAGAAGTTCATAGTTTCCAGAAAAAATCATAAGGAACTATGTGTTATTATTTTAACAGAGTTTTATAAAATTTGTTTTGAGATGAAATAATATTGTCAACTCCAACACTAACTAGAAAAACGCTTAAACTTCTGCTTAATCACAAAAGGCTTATCTACATGACTAGAGACCGGATTTCCATTATTTTGCACGTTTTATTTGCTTACATGTATCAGCTTCAAACCCGGACAGCTATTCCGTTCATGTATTAGGAAATTAAATACAATTTAATAAATTGCACGTTTTGGCCCTCTTTGGACTAAATTGACGTTCGTTGTTATACTGTAACCTCTGTTTACAACCCTTCAGAATTCTTTCTGAGTATTTAGTTTTATTATAAATATATATTTTATATATTTAATAAATTACCCTATGTCTACATAACGTGCCCCTGCTTATTATTCATAAGCATTTCTGTTTAATTCTTCAAACTGTTTTCAGTGAGTTCTTGTGTGTTGACTGATTACATGTTTTGTAAATTTACAATATAATTACCTATTCAAGATACGAATTACATAGAATTTTTATTAATGATCAATTATTTGATTAAACTAGTAATAGCTTAGATAATTTTGTCTAGTTAAAAAAAATCTTTTATTCGCGTGATGCGTTTTTTTTTTGTTTTTTTTAACTATAGGGAAGAAATTTCTCAAGAAAACAACTTTTAAAGGTTATGTTCCTCTTCTATATAGATTTAGGTTCATTTAATTTTTAGAAGGTCAAGGTGTATATACCCCCAATTTTATATATTGTTCTGCTGCACTATTCCACACATTTCGATATTTTTACTGCACGATATTGCACGTTTCAAAGTTTTTTTCTCCACAAAAATGCAGTATCTATTTATATATGACTATGTGGAACCTTCTAGTTTATACACATTTTGTTTTCTTTCATCCTTTAGCATATTTACATAATATATAATTGTAAATTTGAATAAACAATAATTGAATAAATGAGGAAAAATTATTTAAATGTTTTTTTTGTTGTTCATTTTAAGTAATAACGTTTGGACTAATTTAATATAAGAGAATATATCATTATATAGTTTTCTTTAAGTAATGTAGTTCTCCGTACTAGTTGTAGTTTAATCCTATAAATCAAGCCAACAGGTGGTCTGTGGCCACCACCGGAAGATAGAAACACAATGCCTTACTGTATAACTGTGCAGTTCCTTACAAAGCTACTCTGCTACATAAGTAGTTGAAAAAATTATATAACATAAAAGTATTTATTGTCTAAAGCGAATAATTTTAATTTAATTTTACTAATTAATTTTTATTGATATTTACAACTGTATAAACAACTAGTAAATGGGCTAAAAGAAAATGGACATGAACAAGACTTGTAGAGAAGCTACCTATTGGCATTATTTTAAAAATATTCTAAACTCGAAGGTCTTGAGGCCATCCTCTTTTGAGACGCCTCGGAGGAATATCAGGTATTGGAGAGGAAGAAAGGATTGAAACTATTGGGTTGTGTCACATGAAATGTCCGTTTTCAAGGTAAAGGATTTTTATTAAAAATACGATATGAAAACAAGATAATTTTTCCTAACGTATCAACTTTTTTATCCCCGAATTGAAAAATTCTAAGCTTTGAAGTGAAACAAAATCAAAGTTTTCCTTTGAAGAAGTTGTCTAAATTCCTGAACAGGTGGTAATATGGGTGGGTACGGAATAACTTCGTAGCCCAGTTCTTTCAATTTTTGCACGGTATGTTTTGAAACATGGGGTCTTGCTACCGCTCAGTGAGATCATGTGGTACCCACGTATCGAGCTTTTTACTTTCCCAATACACTTTAAATGTCTGGAAACGGTTGATGCACTTGCACTTGCATTAGAGGTTTCCTTCTACTGTATGTTTGAGAACATCGGTGTCTATTACGGACGGAGGTCTTCCTCGGGGCAAGTTTTCCAAGTCGGTATCCCCAGCAAATCAACGAAGAATGGTCCATTCATTAAGACTCCCTTCCCCAAACGCCTTACAAATATTTCTAGCGGCCTCAGCTGCTGAATGGCCTAGTTTTAAACTCATACAAAAATATTACTCGAAAATCGCGTGTTTCAATGTTCATATTTGGAGGTATACTAAAAAGTGGGTAATTGATTGGGAAGCTAATGTTCATAATAAAAAGGTAGAGGATTAGTAACTGTTTACTTTATATATGTAAACATTCGGAAGAAAACAACTGCAAAATCCTTTATGTATTTCAGAAACTATAAAAACGGACATTTCATGTGAAACAACCCAATAATTGGTTTGTGTGAAAATTGAGTTTGTCACGGAGAGAGAGGTATCTGGTTGGGGTCAAATCAGTAAGATACGGAACATTAAGGTCATTATGGATGGGTTTGTTCGTGATAAGGTGAGGAGCGTTGAGGATTTTACGAAGGGTTTATTATTGTAAGTATTGGATTCGAGAGGAATTGGTTGGTATAGTCTAGCCCCAAAGCTCAACTCCGTACGTCCAGATTGGGCTTATAATAGTCATGTAAATGAGACATTTGTTGTTTAGTGGAATATTAGAAGGTTTTCCTGTTAAGTGTTGAAGTAGCCGAAATCGTCGAGCAGTGGTCGTTTCTTGTGGTTTCAGTCTTGTATGAGGATTCCTAGTAAGTCCATTGTCAACATGGAGTCCTAGATATCGGAACTCTTCAACAGGGACTAGAGAAGAGTTATTAAAGGATACTGAAGGGCAGGAATTCATTGGCTTACGACGAAGGGTAAAGGTTATTTGATAGGATTTATTTAAGTTTATTTTGATTTTGACATCATTGCTTAAGGTCTCTGATGTGGGATTGAAGAGTTTGGGAAGCGAAATTCGGATCATTATTTACTGAAAACACAGAAGTTTTTTGTTTTGTTTGTAATTTTAAATTGACAAATTCGTTCATAGGCCAATGCATGAAATTTATCATTTTTTGTCAGGTCTTTTTTATGTAACATTGCTGTGTTTTTGTTGTGTTTTTTCATAATTTAAAAAAATGAATCTTTGTAATCGACATTTCAAATTTTGAGATCTCATGTTTCAAGATACTCTCCGAAACTACTCTACCAACTTCTTCGAAATTTGGCTCGAAAATACCAAGGCATCCGGTAATGATCCTAACAACTCTACTTTATAATAGAACAGGTTAAAAACTTTTAAATTCAATAACTAAGTTAATATTTTTTTAAAGATAGACAACAAAGTATTATGGTGTTTTCTTTTCAGAACACCTAGATTAAAAGAAGAAATTAAAACTTTACCTTTATATACTCCCACAACTCAGTTTTTTTTATTGAATGATATTTTTAAGTGATGATTCATAACTACATCTTAGTGTTGGTAAAATCTTACAATCGACGAACGCATGTGTGCTATGTAATCAATCCCTTCATTGTAAACCTATGCCTTCTTGAACAACAGTTCCCTTTAATAACACCCCAATAGTCCCTCTTAAACAGATCCGATACCTAGGACTCCACTTTGACAAACGTCTTACTTGGAACTCTCTTATAAGACTAAATAGAAAAGATTGCCCAGCGTATTCTACTATTACTGGACAAACGCTCGAGCTTTTCGCTAAATAAAATGCTCATTAACACGACAATCATAAGTCCGATATGGACTTAACTGGGTAGACTATGGTACTTGACTAAAACCCCTTTCAATTCAAAACCTCTCGTAAAATTTTAAATGCTCCTCACTTTGTCGCGAATAAATTCATACATAAAGACCTTAATGTTTCCTCTGTTGCTAATTTGGCACAAACTAGGTTCCACTCTCTTCATGAAAAAAATAACCTATACGTTTCCTGATAATCCTCCGAGGCCTCTGAAAAGAAGACCATTTTTAATAGTTTTTGAAATACACTGCCAATGATTAGTGTCTCTTCATGTATTTTACGTCATTGTATTATATTTCTATTACATTTACTTGACGTATTTTATGAATAAATACCAATAAATAAGTCAGATTAAAAACAAATCGTTTTTCATTTCTTTAAAAAAAAATTGCAACACACGGAAGGAAATCGTCATATAACCCAACCGTATTGAAATAATTGGCTTTAACCACAATAGTACACGCTTACCCAAACCATGTTCAGATCTTCACGGATGCCTCCAAATCCTCCCACCAAACTGCAATAGCTGTTATTGATACAGCGAAGGATTACACAATTTCGGTCGCTCTACCTTCGAAATTCAGTATTCTTAGTGCTGAACTGTATGCCATTCTCAAAGCAGTTTGTTACAGTCAACATGAATACTCCAACACCAATAAAGTCATATTCACAGACTCGGCATCCTCGTGCAAACTATTGGAAAATGTTTATAAGAACAAATTAACAACCTATATAGCTCTAGACATTATCCGGAATATACAAACCGGCAGCAACAGTTATAGCTTCCAATGGATACCAAGTCATATAGGACTGTCAGGAAATGAAGCGGCAGATAGAGCTGCCGGGGAAAAACAAATTACGATAGAAAATGTCAAAGTACCTGTCCAAGACCTTTTAAAATGTCTACAGAAAGAAGCAGTCCAGGAATGGCAGGAGAAATATGACTGGGAGTCACAATTAAAAGGCAAAGATTACTATAAAACCCAGCCAGCCATTAGCCTTATACCATGGTTCTCCAATAACCAACAACTTGATAGAAAAGATATTTCACAATTAGTAGGACTACGGACTAACCATGGCTGCACAAAAAAATTTCTCAGTTTAATAAAAATAGAAAAAGATGGCAATTGCCTAACATGCAAAGTCCCTGAAGACCCGTGCCATATTCTATTTCAATGCAAAAAATATAGAAAGCAAAGGGAAGTAGTGGTTCCTCCAGAAACAGAAGCAATGTTTTTTCATAAGTTAGACAAAGAAAAGTTCATGATCATCAAGCAATGTAAAATCTAAAAAAAAAATAATAAAAAAAAAATAATAAAAAATGAGGCACTTCACAGAGTTTAATTTAATTTTAATATTATTTGATTTCGTCTATTTATTTTGAGTCACCTTCCTCTCTCATTTACATAATTTTATTTTATACTCTATTTAATTAATTTATTGATCTTTTTCTATTATACCTGGTTCCGTAACCTAAGTTTCTATTAAATTATGGCAAACAGGTACTGACCATATAGGATTCGGATTCAAATCTTGCCGGTCATTTAGATAAAAAAAAAAAAAAAAAAAAAATTGCAGTTTTCATAACAAACTTAACAGACATCATAATCGACCTACAAAAGATATAGCTACAGGTGAAATGTCTTTTAGAACAAGGCTAAAAAAGATGCTGGATGTGTGACATGATTATCATTTTTCTTGAAGACAGGTGCTAATAAAAGAATCCATTCATTTTTCCTAAAATCTGGTGCGGGCAACAACAACTTTCAGTTATCTCCGTTATTAAAATCGATTAAAGAATTTTCAAGTACAGTAAGAGATAAAAACGAGTGAAACCATTAAAGAATTAATGGAATTTCTTTATTTATTTGGGTATCGGTTTCATTCAATTTATATATTTACCTGTTTTTCATCAGTAGTAACAAGATAATATAGTTATTTTTATAGAATCAACAACATTAAAGGTACTTTAGAGGAAGAAAATTTAAAATATCGGCATTTAAGCCATGTCAGACCATTTTAATCCAAATGAAACCTAAATATTATTAAAGCCCATTAAATTTTACATCGATAAGGCGAGTAAAATCAAAATCGTCGGAACCGTTTTCGAGAAAATCGAAAAAAGGTGCAAAATACATGGTATAAAGTGGCTCTTCTAGTAAGTTCATTTTGATGAAAAAAGGCTTTGTAACGTCCCGGGCGTATATTTGTCTTAACTATGAAATTTCAATTTCATAGGACTTACCTTTTCCGCCCGGAAGTTACCACACACACACTGACTTTTTTGCGGGACTTGGTTATTAGGACTCAGGGGACCCTAAAATATGTATTTCCGTTGAAAACTGGAATTCGAAAATTTTCACGATCGCAATACTTTCCCTTACTATATATAGTAAGTGAAAGTAAAAAAGAATAAATTTATAAAATTAACTTATTAAACATTGTCAATCAATGAAAATTGCTTCGAACAGAAAAATAAATGAGATAAAGCATAAGGAAACAAATATGGGACTGTACTATGTATATTCAAACCTGTCAAAAAGATACTTCAGACAACTGAAACAGCAAATTACAAAGTAATGACTTCGAAAGATAATTTCGGTTCTATATTCCGTTTAATGTTGGTGCTTTATGGCCGTTTGTGTTTTACGGTCTCTGTTTTAGTTTTCATTGTTAGCTATAGAAATGTCATAGGATCTCTTGGCTATGAGGATGGCTTTTAAACATGCAGGCCTTGGTAGTTGTCATTATATTGTACCTATCTCTTATACACTCTAGAGAAAACCCCATCTTGTTTTATACAATCCTTTCTGGGATGGAAAGGTAATTTTAAAATTTTAAGGATATTACCTTGGGAGTTTTTTAATCAGTTGATTTTATCGGTTTATTATTGTCAATAATTAACTTTTGTGATCTATCAAAAAAAAAAAAAATACCTTCCTCAAAATTTTTCTTATGTTTCAATTCACGTAGAGCCTTACTAACAACCTTACTCACCATAAAAAAAAAATAAAAATAAAAAAATAGTTTTTCTTCTGTATTAGAATCACATATTCAGGAGGATGTAGATTAGAAAATAAGTAACAATTGATCACGACAAGATTATATGTTTAACTTTATTAAGCATTTATTTTTCGTCTAACCATGATGATGAAGAATGATGTGGTCTAGGCCAAGTGGTAGCTAATAGGTTGTTTCACATGAAATGTCTCTGTTGTTTTCTTCCCAATGTTTACATTTTTAAAGTAAACAGTTACTTATCCTCTACCTTTGTATTATAAACATTAGCTTCCCAATCAATTACCCACTTTTTAGTATACTTTCAAATATGAACATGGAAACACGCGATTTTCGAGTAATATTTTTGTACGAGTTTAAACTCGGCCATTCAGTAGCTGAGGCCGCTAGAAATATTTGCAAGACGTTTGGGGAAGGTAGTTTTAATGAACGGACCATTCGACGTTGGTTTGCTAAGTTTTCCGACTTGGAAAACATGCCCCGAGGAAGACCTCCGTCCGTAATAGACAACGATGTCCTCAAACATACAGTAAAAGGAAACCCCTACCAAACAGTTAAAGGGCTCTCAGCACAACTAAATGCAAGTGAATCTACCGTTTCCAGATATTTAAAGTGTATTGGGAAAGTAAAAAAGCTCGATACATGGGTACCTGATGATCTCACGAATTTAGACAACTTCGTCAAAGGAAAACTTTTTGAAAATGATGATCAAGTGAAAAGTGCGTTTTCATATTTTGTTTCACTTCAAAGCTCAGAGTTTTTCAGTTCGGGGATAAAAAAGTTGGTGTCACGTTGGGAAAAAATTGTAGAAAAAGAAGGTAAATACTTTGAATAAAATTATCTTGTTTTCATATCGTATTTTTGATAAAAAATCCATTACCTTGAAAACGGACGTTTCAGGTGACACAACCCAATATAACTTGTGGACTGTATATTAAGTTAAATAAATGAAAACTGATGGAATTAAATAATGGCGTATTTGAACGAATGGAAAGGTTATAGATTACAATTTAGATTTAGATGGGCTTTTTATTTACATCTGTGCAATCTTCATCTTCTCTCTTTATTACTTCAGTCTCCCCGCTTCATCGTCCAGCCTAGGGCGACCTTTTCTTCCTCTACGCCATCGTTATAGCAACGTACTCAGAATAAAAAGAAATTGTTTGGGGTGTGCTCGCTCCACTTCTCTTCATACGAACGTATGTTTGTTATTACCATAAATGGCCGCTTGTGGCAAATTAATTAAATTGAGCGTACATGTTAAGTGAAGAATATGTTTTTGTAGCATATTATGTTAAGTAGATGTTTATTTAACTGAGCTTAAACATTTTATTTTTTTGTTTTTTTATAGCTCTTAAAACCGTATATGATGATACATAGAATTTTTTCTTGGGTATTCTTTTTTTTTGTTGAAGCACAACTTCATTTCAAGGTTTTTAATTTTTTAATTTTTTTGCAATTCTTTTGATTGGTAGCGTACTTGAAGTGCTGGGACACACTTTTTGGAAGTTTTTGGGGGCTGTAAACTAAAACTAATCACCTTAATTCCATATCTTTGTCTCCATATCAGTTGTAAGATATTGGTCTTTGGTTGTTCCAACTATATCCTGTCATTTACGCGTTGATGGTGCTGTCGTCAGGTTTTGGAAGAGGGGATTAGTTAAGTATTTTAGTGAGTCAAATACTTTAATTTATCTTCTTCGAATAATACCTGGGTTCTTTGGGAGGTCGAGCATGTTTGTCCGGTAGTTTCTCTTCCTTCCAAGCTGCTGTCCTCACCATCTCCCTAAGTATAGTTTCTTGAAATCTTTGCAGATGATCTTAATTTGGTGGATGAGAAGTACCTATACATTATACGATAATTTTGTAGACTTGAAGTTTCAGTCAGATTGAAAGTGCAGTTGTAGTGAGAAGGTGGTTCAGGCATTATGATTTTTTTTATCATCGTCCTTATCTTCTGGTAGAAATGTGAGCAATGTTTCAGGTGTCTATCTAATTTCATTTCGAAGTATTCTATTGCATTTGATAGAGATATCCAAGCTGAGTGTTCTTGGCAGTGTTGATGTTTTGCCTTTTTGGAGTGATAAACCACACAATCTGTTTTTCAGAGGTTAACCTGTATTATGTTGAGGTTGTTTAGCTATTGATGTTGTTATGTATTAAGAATACTTAGAGGTTTAAAATAAATTATTTTTAATTATTATATTAATTAAATGAATATTAATAACTTTGTCGGCAGGTAAAAGTCCAAAAGTTGTTTCCTACTACCCTTGAATTTCTCATGGGCACCCCGCAAAACCTCCTGGAGTATCTTCCTGAACTTTCTAGACCCTAGCTACTAGCCGACAAGAGTATTAAAGGTGGACAAAGGCTGGACCGCCGACTTCGGGCACTTCCCATATCAGCCCTCTGTTATGATAGGAGATCGGAAATTTCCAAAATACAGTATTTTTGAAAATAAGAGTGAGTAGAGGTGTTCCATCTGCAAGAAGATGTCAGTCGTATTCCAGTGTGATCCGAGAGCAGCTGGGGTACGAAGGACGCCTGAGACAAATTCTATCTTCGCTAGCCGACTGAAGAGTCCAAAGACGACTTTTTGTAATATTGTATGGCAAAGCTAGTAGTAACGATTCCCTCAGTATTCTCATTCATAGTTCTAGACATTATATAAATAGAGTTTAATATTAAAATATATGCATAAGTTATCTTTAATAATAATTGCTTCACGATTCCGTTGGAAAAGCACTCCAATGGTCCCAAAAATTATAATCTAGCTTTTGAAGGTATTGCTGCCTTAGAAAAGCAGCCGGTCAAAAATATAGCAAAATTTTGCGAGAAATCTTTGCAGGTTTTCTCGGCCTGTTCGAGTGCAGTCTTGGGGCTCGTACTGGTGTTGTAGATGGCGATATCGTCAGCGCAGGCTGTTACCGTGACGTAAAACTAAAACATTTTTATATTTACGTAGCTCTATGTAAGATATAGAGTAAGGTAAATTATTGCGAATGAGACATTCCTAATATAACTGAAATAAAAGTATTGAAATAATATGATAAGGTTGTCTTACTTGGAATCCTCATAAAAGACTTAAACGACAAGAAACAGCTCGTAGATACCGATTACTACAACACTTACTTGACAAACGTTCAAATCTTCATCTCTATTAAAATAAGCTCATATATGTTACCATTATCAGGCCCATCTGGACATATGAGATCTAGCTTTGGGGCTCTACTAAACCATCTAATTCCTTCCGCATCCAATCCTTACAATCCAAAATCCTTCGAAAAATCTTAAATGCTCCTTTACTTCTTCACAAATAAAATCATCCATAACGACCTTAATATTCCATTTGTTGCATACTTCTCTCGTACCAGATATACCGCTTTCAATTCCAAACTCCCAGCCCACATGCCCGCAACCTATCAACCTCACATATTCCTTATAACCCTCCGAGGCGATTAAAATAAAGATGGTCTCGGGACCTACCTACTTAAATAGACATCGAAGTTCTACTACTGGGTAGTTTCTTCACAAGCCTTTTCACGCCCTTTATTGTAATTCAACACTTTTAATTGTTGTATTAACGTATATACAGTTGTAAAATTCAATAATATATAAATAAATAAAAAATAAAATATAATAAGGTTGGATGAATTAAGAAAATGGAGTTATCATGGAAACCTAGTTTCGACTTGGCAAATAAAAATATATATATAAAAAATCCACAGTGTCATAACTCCTGTTGAAAGTCTTTCATTTTTTATTCCCTAAGCTAGAAAAACGCGCATTGCAAAAGGTTTTTTCATATTTCTTTCTCCATTGTTCTCTTAGTGATTCAATCGTTTTAATCCGGGCTAAAATAAAAAATAAAGAAATAAAACGAGAAACTCATGAAAGTTTCCTTTCCTGAAATCCCTAAAGCCAAAACAGGCGAAGGGAACGGAAATATTCAAAAGGTTGCTCGGTTACCACGGTCAAAGAAATTCCGCGAAAGAGGTAAAGATGTTTCGGATAATAGCACTTTCCCTACTCCACCCTTTTGATTCCAGATTTTCTGATAAAAATTCAAATTTACCCCTAAACCTCTTCACCTTTAGATATTATCTAGTTTTTACTTTAGTAAAAATAAAATACTTACTGAGTTTTTCCATCCGAGTATGGGCTCTATTAGATTAATTCAGGTAACAGAAAAGTCGAGATGTAGTTTTTGGCGGTCTTTATTAAATGTGATGTATATAGTTGACGTTATGTATACCCATCTTCAAATTAGCAAACTGGTTATTAGTTTAGTCATTACACTTTCGAATGTTTACGATGTATTAAAAATAAATAAATAAAATAAATAATAATAATAATTAGGTTAAGGGACTACTAACAAGAAATGAAATGTGCCCCAACATTTCCATAAAAAAAATATTATGTATCAGGAAAACACCTATTCAGAAACTCCTTAGAATGTAGCTAAGCTACAGAAAAAGGACAATGATATTGTTATTATAATTTATCATTTCCAGGGTAAATTTTTCTACATATTAGGGATTAGGAAAAAAAAAAAAAAAAAAAAAGCTGGAATAAGAAGGTCTTGATTTAATTTGTTTGCTTAAAAAAAATAGAATATCTACAAAACAGAACAAAAACATTATTATTATAGCAATTAACAACTGTATTAACAAATAAAATAAGTAAATGTTTACGAAGAAGTCGTGAATATGTCTTGTGAAAGAATTGCCCATTGGTATCTCTTTATTAACTATTTTACTTTTCTATTTCTAATTTAGGTCCCGAAGCCTTCTTCTTTTCAATAATCTCGGAGGATTATCAGGAATATCTAAGGAATATAGGATAGGTTACGGACAAGAAAGTTGGTGTGAACAGGGATTTTGAAATAAAAAGAGGTATATCTACTTTGGGCTAGGTCTGGGACAAATGGGATGTTGAGGTCATTATGGATGAGTGTATTTGTTTAAAAAAAATCTGGTGCGGGCAACACACGACTTTCACTTACTTCCATTTTTAAAATCAATGAATTAATTTTTAAAAAAAGTTAGAGATAAAAATACGTGAAACTATTAAAGAATTAATTAAATTGAATTTATATGGAAACATCGGTTTTATTAAAAAATCTATTACATTATTATCTAAAATAATCAGTTAGTTTTATCTTCTTTTCATCACTCTCTATTAACTTTTAAAAGCTTGTGTGTGGGATAATATTTGTTCTAAAATCTTTAGCTTTCCAACGGTAAATCATACATGTATATTACTGTTCTTATGTTCAAAAACGAAAAATTGCATTAAAAATATGTTTTTTCTGTTTTCTCCTTTAGTTGGGTATCGAATTTATTCAATTTATATATTTACCTGTTTTTTGTCAGTGGTAATAAGATAATATAGTTATTTTTATAGAATAAACAAAATTAAAGGTACTTTAGCGGAAGAAAATTCAAAATATCGGCATTGAGGCCCTGTCACACCATTTTAATCAGAATGAAAACTACATGATATAGAAGCCTATTAAAATTTACATCGATATAACGAGTTTAATCAAAATCGTCGGAACCGTTTTCGAGAAAATCGTTAAAAAGTGCAAAATGCATAGTATAAAGTGGCTCTTCTGGTGAGCTCATTTTGATGAAAAATGTTTTGTAACGTGTTGAGCGTTTATTTGTCTTGAATATGAAATTTGAGTTTCATAGGACATACTGTTTCCGCCCGGGAGTTACCACACACACACACACAGACGTTATTGCGGGCCTTGGTTATTTACACTCAGGGAACCGTAAAATGTGTATTTCTGTTGAAAACTGGAATTCAAAAATTTTCACGATCACAATACTTTCCCTTACTAAATATAGTAAGTGAAAGTAAAAGGGGCATTCAGTATTTTATATTGTAAGTATTGGATGCGGGAGGAATGAGATGGTACAGTAGTATTCCAAAGCTCGATTCCATATGTCCATTTAGGCCTTATGTTGGTTATTAAATGAGCTTTTTTTTTTTTTATTCTGTAATTTTTAACGTTTGTCAAGTAAATATTTCATTAATCAGGAGTTTCGAACAGTTCTTTTTATGTGGATAAAAAAATTATAAAAAACAATAAGAAAAAAAAGTCTGGGTTTCAAACCCAGTTGGTTTCCCAAGGAGTTTTTAAATGTAGTAAAAAATCCTTGGTTATGGTGTCGTTCGGTTGGAACGTCCGATGGTGGTCCAGAGACTGTTAGATGTCATGTACTGGTTAAATATCTCTAATAATATAATTATAATAAAAGGCTTACCGTAGCCGAAGGTTCGATGCTGATACCACTTGACTTCGCCTGCACAGACTCGTCCAATGTTCGCCGGTCAGGCCCAAGCCCCCAAGATCAGCCTTAATGCAATCCTACCATCGATCATACCAACTTTCTCGGAATTCGTTCCTCACCGAGCCCAACAAATTTACGCGCCCATTTGAGTCTCCGCGATGCTATCAACTCGCAGGGTACTAACTCCGCAATTCCGCGTTGTGCAACCTCCTAAACTCCCCAGTGGTCTCATCTCTCTTCGGACCAAATATTTAAATATCTCTATGCTAATTAAACCTGGAGAAAGAGAATTTAGGATTCCCACAGCAGCATCGACCGATTGGCTTCAGTAACATAAATATGACGTTAAATAGATGAACGAAATTGTACTGTGAAATAAACTTAAACAGTGGTATTCTCCACCTCTTTATTTACATATATAGTGCAACTTTTTGGACTCATAATATATCTTTAGGTTGAATAGTTATTAAAATTGTACAATAGTTATTAATATATATATATATATATATATATATATATATATATATATATATATATATATATATTTTTTTTTTTTTTTTTTTTTTTTTTTGTCTTGAATAGTTTTTTTAAGACCGTTATAGTTCTTTCTTCATAAAGAACTTCGGACACTCTTCATTTTGATGGTCCAATGATTCTTTTTAAGGATTTGTTAGAAATTTTTTTACAAATGGATATATATTGAATTAAATACTTCAAGAGTTTTCAAGTCTCTACTCTGTTTTATTCTACTCTGAATTATTAAAATAACAGTTAAAACAAAAAGACATTCTGGCGTTACATACTCAACCGATTTGGTTTCCTATTAGCCGTCGATTTAAGAAACCCTATTAAACGTAAAAAAATAAAATAAAATAAATAATAGCAACTAGTTCGATTCAAATTCTTCAGGAGATTAGCCATTATATATATATATATAATTTTTATTTTATTTTTCCGGCGAGATTTCTAAAACATGGATATAAACACAGGTTTCTATTGAAAAATGATCAATGGATTTAAGATTTCAATCCTTACCTGTAAGGAAAAGTAGTCTATAATTTTATTTTATTTTTTATTTTCACATTTCTGCATTGAGCTGTAAGACATTTATAATAACATCAAACACCGAAATCATTTTTATTTAAACTAACACATTGATATATATTTCTAGGATTCATTTTCATATCACAAACTAAAATATGTTATAACAGAACAACTTGAAACAATCCGGACTTTAATACGAAGTTGAGCCAACAAACAGGGACACATGTTACTGTTGCCTTTAGTACAAACTTTTCGACGTATTTGACAGAGAATTGTGCCCAGTTCAGTGACGATTTATTGCTCCAACTGCCGTAGGAGATTGAATTCAGAATGCTTTATGCTCCCTTCTGTCTGGATTTCCCTCTGAAAGATAAAAAGTTAATGTAGAAAGGATAATAATTTAGTTGGCATTGGTGCTTAAACCAATTAAGTTAGTTACACCATTAAGCAACTCGATAAATTTAAGTAACCGTGTATATTAAAACTATGTATCAATCAATTTTCAAGATTAAATATATTGTATCATAGCTCTGCCTCTTTAAATGTTGAATAAAAATAAGAATCAGTCCCTTTATTTTTTATTTTTTCATTTATTTTTTAACAACACAATTTTTATTGAATAATATTAAAATATGTCCTAATTTGGACATTGATAATAATGATGAAATACAACATTCATACCAAATTTACACAGCAATAAAATTACAAAAGAATAATAAAATATATATACAATAAGGAATCAATAAAGTCTAGAAATCACTCATACCTATATACACGTCGTATATACAGCACATTGAGTGGAGAATCTAGCCAATGCTCCAATATACATATATACAAGAGTTCTCAAGGTCACTACCGTTTCAACCTTCTAGGGGATTTTAAGGGTTTGTGGAGCTGAGTGGATAGGGATTGAGCTAGGGGATTATGGTGATGAATAAGGTTCTGATGGAATTTGAAGAATTTTAATGAAATAAGGTCTAGAATAAATGGAATATTAAGGTCGTGGTGACATAATTAGAAGCTTTAACTATTGTTCGGAGGACTTAGGATTGAAAGGATTGAATGCGTTTGATGTTAGAAAATCTGGCTGTTCCCCAAAGTTCAAGTTTCAGTACTGTTTTGTAAATTAGCACTTTGTTTTCAATAGACAGTTGAAGTTTCATTTAACCCAGTAAAATACCATTACTGTGTAAATTAGACTCTTGGACTTCATAGCAAATCATTCTAATAAAATCATTAAATTTGAAACAATTTTATTCCAGTACTGGATTTCGTTCCGGGTGGGGTAGGACGATAATTTTTTTTAAATTTATTTTATCATATTTAATTTAGCCGTGGTGCAAGATGGTAGTGTAGAAAGATTCGAATGAGGCTTACCCAGTTCTTTTTTTTTTGCTTTTTTTTTCTGTGACGCGACAGGCCATGCAGGTCCTGGGCCTCGCGGTGTAATCTCCTGGGAGAATACACTTGCGTTTCTTGACGCAATTTGTAAGGTAGGGTCATCATACCCGGGGGAGAGGCTGTGAGTGAACCCCCATTTAATTACATCCTTATAAAAGTCCCGCCGGGACTGGGATTCGAACTCACAACTTTAGCATGAGAGACTAGCGTGCTAGCCACTCAGTCACGGTCTCCAGATAGTTCAGCCACCAGCTACCCAGTTCTAGTTTATATAAAGTTGATCCCTGAAAAATTGGGGGAAAAAGTGGAAACTGCTTCATCTCTGCCTAATCATCTCCTTGCAGGACCGTTTGACCTAGGAAAAGTACCACTCACTTTATGTACTCAAATCAAAAACCTTCTTGGGTTTTAGAGGATTTTTTTTCACCACATCACTGTTTTCAGTTTTATAATGCATCATTAAAAATTGGAATTAACACAGACATTACTTAAATACTGCAAAACACCAAGAAGTCAGTCACACCTATAAGAAATGTTAATTATTACAAAATAAAAAAATAAAAAATGTGGATGTTTTTTATCTTAATTTTCTCATTTTCTACTTTGTAATTTCATTGGCTGTACCCTATTTTTGTATTCTGAATTTAGTGCTAAAATAACTCTGTTGGTTGAAGGTAGTTAATATTAATAAATAAATAACGCATCAACGAGTTTTTTGTCTTCAAATGTTTGCAAAAACTAGGTTCAGTGATGCTATCGTATTGCATATGACGGATTCAGCATCTTAACATCCACTTTATAAACTTTTATTTCCAAAGGGTTTTATTATTTATTAGTTTTATGATTCAGGGGTAAGTTTTTAAGGAAGAAATCTTCCAAGTAAATTGGGTTCCAAGAAAAAAGTAACTTTTCTGATCAAACACTGTTGCATTCAGGATACTAAAAAGCAGAAACTTTACCACTTTTCTGGATCAAACATTTATTGTACATCAAAACTTTTTCGATAGAGATATGCTTAAATTGATATCAAATAAAGTTAATTTGCATTAGTTGTTTCACATTCAGTTCCTTAATATCTGATTTTATAAGAATATAATTTCGTTCTATTATTTCATAATATTGTAATGTTAATGTTATCAATCCAAAATCAAATTTAGATATAGGAACACAAAATATCAAGCTCATAAACAGAAATATGTATACAAATAATTATAACAAATATTTCACAGATGAACCATGAATCAAAACTTAGTAATTATGAAGATTCGTGCTGTTTCTAGGCCAGTGGTCTGCAATGAGATGATCAGGACGAGAACACGCTCAGTCGCCAAGCCTTTTCCCATTTTCGGGTACCCACTTTATAGAGGCTGGGTGTCCCCCAGGAGGGTCTCTGCCTACGGCTGGAGTAACAGAATATAATATTCTGTTATAGTCGGGTTTGAACAAGTGACCTGAAAAGGAGTGCTCGTTCCACAAGACCCCACCGCTCCCTAATACATAAATAAAATATGTTATATAATTTATTAACAATAAGCATAATTTAAAATTGTAAATAATATATACATATCAGTCTACAAAATACTTTTTAAATTACCCATTAAACTAAAACAAATGTCAAACTGTGTAAAGGATCACCTTGATCACCTGCTTACATCTGGAACTTCATTTCTTCCAATGTCCGGGACTCCTAAACTCTTTCAACATTTAAATCCCTTCTATTCAGCCATTTCTTATCAACTCAATTCCCTAATAATCTCAAGTAGATAATGCTAACTTCTGGGAAAATCGACAAACAAAGTAGACAGATACGTAATTTTTGTTTTTTTAAAGATAACTAACGTATTATATATGTATAATATACCATTGGAAAGCTAACAATTTTAGAAACAATATTATTTTATGCTAATGGAGAGTGATGAAAAGCGGACAAAATTATAAAACTATTGTTTTAGATAACATAATAGATTATTTAATAAAACACAAGTTTCTGTCGAAAATCAATTTAATTAATTCTTTAAACTAATTTCATCTCTAACGGTATTTAAAAATTCTTAAATTGATTTTAACAAGAGTGGTAAGTGAAAGTCGTGTGTTGCGCGCACCGGATTTTAAGAATTAATCTTTTAAGTTATTTTATTTTTTCATTTTATTAGTTAATTTCAATTACTTTACTCTAAAACTGCAGTCTTAAATCCACTTTTTATATCCAGTTATATTATTCTTGAGCGACTTGTCCTAGAATGAATAAAGAATTATAATTGTTATAGGCATACAAACTCTCTACGCTACTTGATTGCTGATGTTATGAATAAACAATATTAAACCTTTTTAATATTCAATATTATTATAAATAGTTTATATCAATGGATGTCGATGGCTTTTTGTTAATTGCTTATAGTCTTTGATTTTTTTTCGGTATATTAAAAATTAACAGCTGTTTTGAATACTATATAAGTATATCATGTTAATATAATATTTATTTATGTGTGTGTGTATATGTATTGGGTTGTGTCACATGAAATGTCCATTTTCAAGGTAAAGGACTTGTATTAAAAATACCATATGAAAACAATATAATTATTCGAAGTATTTACCTTCCTTTTTTTTCACATATTTTCCAACGTGGCACCAACTTTTTTATCCCCGAACTGAAAAACTCAGAGCTTTGAAGTGAAACAAAATCTGAAAACTCACTTTCCACTTGATCATCATTTTCAAAAAGTTTTTCTTTGACGAAGTTGTCTAAATTTCTGAACAGGTGGTAATCTGTTGGAGACAAGTCGGGAGAATATGGTGGTTGCGGAAGAACTTCGTAGCCTAGTTCTTTCAATTTTTGTACGGTATGTTTTGAAACATGGGGTCTGGCTTTTTTGTATCGAGCTTTTTTACTTTCCCAATACACTTTAAATGTCTGGAAACAAAAACAAAAAAATAAAATGTTTAAGCTCAGTTAAATAAATGAACATCTACTTAACATAATATGCTACAAAAACATATTCTTCGCGTAACGCGTAACATGTTTTTTTATTATCACTCTTTATTCTGAATTTTTTAAATCGTAAATTGATCTTTTGTTGTAAGTTTTTTTTTATTGGTTCCATAATTTTCTTTAGCAATATGGCTCTGCCTAGTTTTGTAAGGGGGTATAAAATTCTATGTACGTTTTAATTTATTTTACTTTCATTTTGTTCAAAAATATAATTTTAGTAAGACGGTAAGGTGTTTAAAAATTGTATTTTTGTTTATTATTTGAATAAAACATGTAAATTTTCTGTTTATGTTTAAAATTGAATTTTATTTCAGTTTCGTTTTGTGTAAGTTTAAGTTGTTTACAAGTATTTATGTACTTTTCTTTATAAAGAGAACATTTAATTTTGTTCTGTAAGATTAAATATTTTAAATCATTTGTGATTTTGATGGATTGGTGATTAAAATTGTATTTTATGTTTCACTAATTTTCTACTTTCTTTTAATTATTACTTTTATTGATTCTTATGTTGATTATTACATTTTGATTTGAAAATTTTCTATATGGTTTAGTGAAATTCGAGTTATTCACAAGTATTTGTTTAATTTACTTCTAATACTCTTATAATATATTATTAGTATAATTTTCGTGAAGTTTGAATTTTTCAAAATTATTTATGTATTTTTATTTGTGAAGAAAAGTTTTATTTGAGTTTGTATAAAGGAATACTTGAATAATTTAAGATTTCAATATTTTATGTAAATTGTTTCTCTGATTTTGTTTCTATTTATGATTATTATTTTTATTGATTCTTATATTGATTACTAATTTTTGAGTCTAAATTTTCTATCTGGTTTGTAAGATTTAAGTTATTCACAAGTATTTACATTTTTTATTTATGGATATTCTTGAGAAAATTATTTAAAGTTAAATATTTATGGTTTCTTTTTGTAATTGTTTTAGTTTTTCCACAATTATTTATGCATTTTTATTTGTAAAGAAAATTTTTATTTGATTTGGTATAAAGAAATACTTGAAAAATTTAAGATTCAACAAATAGTTACCTTATTTTCATAATTTTTCTGACTTTGTTTCTATTAATGATTATTGTTTTTATTGATTCTTATGTTGCTTATTAATTTTGTGCTTAACTTTTTCTATCTGGTTTGTATAATTTGAGTTATTAACAAGTAAATACTTTTTTATTTATGGATATTCTTGACAATTTTTCTTTATAGGTAAATATTTTTAGCTTCATTTTTTTGAAATTTTAAGTTTTTCAGAATAATAATGTATTTTTATTTGTAAAGAAAAGTTTTATTTGATTATTTTTTTTATTTAATTAATTTAAAATTCAACAGTTATTCATTTTATGTTCATTACAATTTTTTATTCATTTACTTATAATTACTGTTTTTGTAAAAACTGTCGGCTGATATGATATAATACTTATTTGTATTGCTCAAGGAGACTCCATTGTCTCAGAGCATTAAAATGTAAAATTGTAAATATGTTAAAAGGTAAATAAAATCTCCTCTCTCTCTCTCTCTCTCTCTCTCCAATTTAATTAATTTGCCACAAGCGGCCATTTATGGTAATAACAAATATACGGTCGTATGAAGAGAAGGCAAGAGAAGTGAAGCGAGCACACCCCAAACCATTTCTTTTTATTCTGAGTACGTTGCTATAACGATGCCGTAGAGGAAGAAAAGGTCGCCCTAGGCTGGACGATGAAGCGGGGAGAATCAAGTAATAAAGAGAGAAGATGAAGATTGCACAGATGTAAATATAAAGCCCACCTAAATCTAAATTGTAATCTATAACCTTTCCCTTTGTTCAAATACGACATTATTGTATTCCATCAGTTTTCATTCATTTAACTTATACAATCCACAAGTTATATTGGGTTGTGTCACATGAAATGTCCGTTTTCAAGGTAAAGGATTTTTATTAAAAATACGATAAAAAAACAAGATAATTTTATTCAAAGTATTTACCTTCTTTTTCTACAAATTTTTCCCAACGTGACACCAACTTTTTTATCCCCGAACTGAAAAAATCTGAGCTTTGTAGTGAAACCAAATCTGAAACGCACTTTTTACTTGATCATCATTTTCAAAAAGTTTTCCTTTGACGAAGTTGTCTAAATTCCTGAACAGGTGGTAATCTGTTGGAGACAAGTCGGGAGAATATGGTGGGTGCGGAAGAACTTCGTAGCCTAGTTCTTTCAATTTTTGTACGGTATGTTTTGAAACATGGGTTCTTGCTGCCGCTCAGTGAGATCATGAGGTACCATGTATCGATTAATTTCCCAATACACTTTAAATGTCTGGAAACGGTAGATGCACTTGCATTTAGTTGTGCTGAGAGTCCTTTAACAGTTTGGTAGGGGTTTCCTTCTACTGTATGTTTGAGGACATCGTTGTATATTACGGACGGAGGTCTTCCTCGGGGCAAGTTTTCCAAGTCGGTATCCCCAGCTGAAATTTAGCAAACCAACGGCGAATGGTCCGTTCATTAATACTCCCTTCCTCAAACGCCTTGCAAATATTTCTAGTATCTCCATGTTCATATTTGGAGGTATACTAAAAATTGGGTAATTGATTGGGAAGCTAATGTTTATAATACAAAGGTAGAGGATTAGTAACTGTTTACTTTAAATATGTAAACATTCGGAAGAAAACAACAGAGACCTGCAAAATCCTTTATGTATTTCAGAAACAATAAAAACGGACATTTCATATGAAACAACCAAATATACACACACAGAGATACCGAGAGGAGAGAGTACAGCGCCCCTACCACGGTGGGGTAGGTTAGAGGAGGGGGGGACCCAGAGCGGCTCAGTCTCTGCCGGGGTCTCTCCGACTGTGTGTGTCTGTGCTTCTCTCTCTTCGCTTCAACGTTCAACATCATCATCAACTGGATAACTGCATGACGTCATCTGTCTTTGGATAGTACATCGTCGCTATATATCTATATACCTTCTATCAGGTCAGTCACCCAATTTTATAATACTACATTAACAATACAATCTTGAAGCGTGCTTTTCTACTACGGGTTCCGTTTTAAGTTGTAAAAATTCTTATCAATACGTATTCAAACTTCATTAAACTTGTAGTAATGTTTAATTTAACTATATCCGCCTTCTATAAAATAATTATGTAAAAGTTAATAAGCGAAAAACATGAAATGAAAATTATATTTGGTTAAATAAATGTGATTCGTTCGAAAGTATTCATTTTGACACCAGAACGCTCTTAAAGAATGACAACACTTATAATGTGACTTCATTACGAATTCAATTTAAAAAATGTCTGCTAATTTTAATATATTTTTTAATTACTTGCAGTAAATATGTTTATATCAGCAATGATTGAAAGTGATATGGCTAAATGTCTAGTCAGATGTACCTTTACAAAGAAGTTTCTTCAGTTTCTTTAGTAAGGTTATAAACACGTTTTCTTCGATCACATCTTTAAACACCACAGACATCAATGATTCATAAAAATATTTTTTTAAACCGTTCTCTATTATTTAAGAGATGATAAGAACCACACATTTAAAAAAAAAAAATATTATTTTCAACTTGACTCAACTCTTAAATTGTAATTCATATCGATCACTATAAGTGACTTGAAGATTTATTTTTCCATGAAATGATAATTCGGTTATGAAACAATGATAAACACTTTAAAGTTTCTCACAGATTTTGAGTGTGAATTATGAATTTTTTATTTTCGTTGTATTTTCTTTACGTTTAAAGTCGGGAAACGTTTGAGTTATTTCTTGTTTTGAATTTTAATATTATTATTAACGTTTTTATTTATTTATATTTTTTTTTGTGGTTTCTCATGAAGTATTCTCTGCTAATATTTTTTATGTTGTGTCAGGTTCTCTTTTTAAGTTTTTAACTTAGGATATCTAATCTTATCAGATCGTTTAAAACATTATTTCCTTTTTTTTTTTTTTTCTATAATTTCGGTTTATTCTGTTTACGATTGTGTTCCTCCTCATAAATATTTACGAAGAGCGGAATGGTTAAGTGGCGTGTTACAGCCTGAGGAAACTGAACTCAATCGATAAAACCGAAAGCCCTGAAGCAGGCCCCGAAACTTCACGCATCACTCCTCTCAAGTCCTCCATGCTTTGCAAGTCCCTCTAATGCTTTATGTTAATTAATTTTTTTTTTCTTTAACATAAGTATTAAATTTTGAAGTGTATCGTATTTCATTCAGGTTTTAAAATCCATTTATACATAATTATATTAACCTTGTTTAAAGCGGTTCTTTTTTTTTTTTCTTCTTTTAAAAGGCTCTTCATTAGTTGCGCCCTCTTTCCTAAATATTTCACACTTTCGAATTAATTTAACGTACCCGTTACCTGAACGATTTATGGTTAGTTTATTTTTACTTTCACTTACTATAAATAGTAAGGGGAAGTATTGCGATCGTGAAAATTTTCGAATTCCAGTTTTCAACAGAAATACACGTTTTAGAGTCCCCTGAGTCCAAATAAACAAGTCCCGCAAAAAGGTCTGTGTGTGTGTGTGTGTGTGTGTGTGTGTGTGTGTGTGTGGTAACTCTCGGGCGGAAACGGTAAGTCCTATTAAACTGACATTTCATATTTAAGACAACTATACGCCCTAGACGCGACTACACTTTTTTCATCAAAATGAACTTACTAGAAGAGGCACTTTATACCATACATTTTGCACCTTTTTTCGATTTTCTCAAAAACGGTTCCGACGATTTTGATTAAACTCGCTATATCGATGTAACATTTAATGGGCTTTAATATCATGTAGGTTTTATTTGGATAAAAATGGTCTGACAGGGCTTAAATGCCGATATTTTAAATTTTCTTCCCCAAAAGTACCTTTAATTTTGTAGATTCAATAATAATAACTAGATTATCTTGTTAACGCTGATGAAAAACAGGTAAATATATAAATTGAATAAATTCGACACTCAACTAAAGGAGAAAACAGAAAAAATATTTTTTTAATGCAATTTTTCGTTTTTGAACATAAGAGCAGAAGAAAAAATATCATCTCATACACAAGCTTTTAGAACTTAATAGATAGTGGTGAAAAGAAGATAAAACTAACTGATTATTTTAGATAATAATATAATAGATTTTTTAATAAAACACATGTTTCTATATAAATTCAATTTGATTAGTTCCTTAATAGTTTCACGTATTTTTATCTCTAACTGTATTTGAAAATTCTTTCATTGATTTTAAAAATGGAGGTAAGTGAAAGTCGTGTGTTGCCCGCACCAGATTTTTTTTTTATTGTCGTAGCAATTTTAGAATTGGTACTTCACGTGTTTTATATTATTAATTCGATCTTTCCTCTTCTGTTTTACCTGTCTGTACTTCTTCTTACGAATTAAAAAAAAAAAAAAAAAAAAAAAACGGATAAAAATATATATATTTAATTTTACCTGAAATACATGCTGTAGGGTCCAATGAGCCCAAATGACCAAGTCCCGCTAAAAGGTATCTCTGTGCGTATCTCTAGTTCGAAAATGAAAAGTTTTAGAAATTTCATATTTTAGGAGCATTTTGAAGGCCTCAGATGTAACAGCAACATTTTTTTAAAAATCGGCAAACCAGAAGAGTCACTTTATACATTTTGTACCTTTTCCGTTGAAAATTTAATGGGTTTTAATATGGTTTGTGTTTTATTTTGATTAAAATAGTCTGACAGGGTCGAATTTTCTTCCTCTTAAGTCCAATTTTTTTTCTAGGTTCCAAAAAATTAACCGTATCATCTTGTTAGCTTTTGAACGAATTTGATAACCAACGTAAGAAATAAAGGGTAAGCATATTTTTAATGAAATTTTTCCTTTTTTGAACTTATGAACAGCTAAAGATTTTAAGAAAAAATGTTATCTTAGGTAAAAAGTTAAAAAGGTAAAATAAATTGACGAATGTGGTATACATGAAAATTGTACGTAATCATTTTATATTGTTATTATGTATTTTATTTTATTTAAAAACGTATGTTTTAAGAAAACTGAATATGATTTTTTAGACTTTTTTCGACTGTCACTTTATTTAATAGTTTTTCAAATGATTTTATCAACCGAGGTAAGTGAAAGTCCTGTAATGTTCGCACCAGATTTTTTTAAACCTGTATTTTGACGAAACAATAGGTTTAGTAATAGGTTTTCATGACATTAGCCGAAGTAATTTTGTCCTTTTTTTAATAATATTCTAAGCTGAATGGACCTAAATACTTTCCGGAATGGAATACATTCTTATCACCTGATTTTGTTTATGTTATGTTTGCAATCATTAAGCGTATATTGGTTGAATAAAATCGACCCATTAATAAACATTTGCCTCCTAGTTCTAGAATCGGAATAAATTTCTCTCGTAATCATTCATTTTTTTAAAGTTAAACATAATGAAGGCTTCTTTGAAGGAAGATATATAATTGTCATCTGAACTTTTTTTTTTTTTCCTCTTTCTCTCTCTCTCTCTTCTCTCTCTCTCTCTCTCTCTCTCTCTCTCTCTCTCTCTCTCTCTCTCAATGCTCCTTATTTTGTCACAAATAAACTCATCCATAAGGACCTTAATGTTCCCTATTGGCTCGAACCAGGTACCACTCCTTTCACGACAAACTCCATTCCCACTCTAACCCACTAGTTTCAATCCTTGCTTCCTCTACATTCCCTGATAATCCTCCGAGGCGTCTGAAAAGAAGTTGGCTCCGAGACCTTCTAGTTTAGCATAGTATATTTAAAAAGAACAAAGTTTTTTAAAGATAAAATACTGCATATCAGTGACTGGTAAATTATACATTGATGCATCTAATTATATCAAAATCATTGGAACTGTTGTTTTTTACGATCGATAGTGGTAAAAAAGTTGCAGTAACATCACATGAACTCTAAGATTTGTACAATATATACTTATTATAAGCAATTTTAATTTTGGGCGTTTTTGAACAAGATTTACTGTAACACACACACAAACTCACTGTTGTCCACTCTTACCCTTTTGTAAAGTTGGATAAAAACTCAAGAAATCTTAAAACACCCTTTTCCATTAAAAACTTTACATATTCTCAATCGACAGTTGGATTATGAAATATTATTACTTTGTATTGATTTATTTTTGTTTTTCCAATTCTTAATTTTTTGTTTGTATTGGTTACTATTCTAGAATCTTTTGTTCTAATTTAAGACATTAGTAGTGTTCGTTTTAGTTGAAATTGTTAGGAAATAGATTAATTAATGTAATTAAGTTGCAAGTACATTGTTTATTGATCTAACTTTCCTCTACGTTATGTTAAACACTTGAAAACTTCCTAAGCATGTTTCGTAATTATTTTCCACTTAACTAGTTTTAGTTCAGTTTGTACTTAATTGTGTATTAGAAAGTTTTGATAATAGCCTTAAATTGAATTTAAAATACGGTCATTTAACCCTAAGATACGCTCCTTTCGCTTACCTATATAAGGAATGTTTATTAAGCATAAGTATTGCAATCCTGAATATATCAGAACTGGAGTCATTGATGGAAATGCATGTTTTAAGTTGGGCACATGATGTATCATTTCATATTTCATATTTAATTATTCTATAATTAAATGGTCCTTCACATCAGCCTCAATTAATTATTCGACAAGGCCGAATTTTCGAAATTTCTTTCCTTATATTGCCTTTTATTTGGAATTTTTAAATATAAAATAGTTTACCTACTTTTATCGTTTGCAGCAATAAAATTGTTAACAGTCAAGTTTGAAATACTGGAAGCAAATAATTCTAATACCTAATATTTATTTGCCTCTGCATCAACGATTTCACCTATCATCTGTAGCTATCAAATAGCCTATGATGACGGTATTGATGGAGTTAAAGATTAATTATTTTTTAGTGTCATTGCAAGCTGTATATCACATTCTTCTTTTTCATAATTATAATTATTTTACCATAATTTTAAAGAAATTAATATTAATTAAGTCACTGTTACACTACTTAAGAATAATTGTTCTAGTGCATAGAGGACTAGTCTTCTGTTATTTCGGCAATGGAGCGACTCAAGGCTATAGGGTACTCTCCTGAGGCACGCCAATACCATATAAAGTGGGTACCTAAAAATTGGGGGAGGTGGAAATCTGGTGGCTGGGTGTGATCTAAGCCTAATAACTTCTTTACTGTTGGTCGTGAAACAGTGCAAATTTCTATTTGTACTGACCCAAGATCTTAAATAAATTGTTGAGTTACCCTTTTTTTATTTAATTATTATATATATATATATATATATATATATATATATATATATATATATATATATATATATATATATGGTATATGACTATTACATTATATTGAATATCATTAGTTGACCGTTGGGAGATTCAGAAGGAAAATAGTCTGGTTGGAAGTCAAGGAAAACAATGAGATATTCTTTCATTATTTTATTGTAATGTTTTTTTCTTGGCTACTGTCCCCACCATCTTCCTTCTATAATATTAATTTAATATAATATATAGGATCAATATTGCATTAAATAATGTTCTTTATTGAATTCAAAAGAAAAACATAATGCATTTTCCTTTTTCAGAGGAAAATATAAATTGACATCGGACTATTATTTTCTGATGTACAAAGTGTTTTAAAAAATAAATTTGATAAATACTTTTGAAGATACTTAATGTTATTTATTTCTTGAATCCTTCAATGTAATTTATGCAGCATTTTGTCTATTTTCAACCTTTAATATAATAATAATATAAAATTGTTATGTACAATTATCATTAATGCCATATTGGTTACTTTACATTACCTTCATCAACTTCGTGAATAGAATACAAAAAAATCTAAACGCTTTAGCATTCTAACGGTATATTATACCACATTACTATTCTTAAGTTAAAAAAAAAAATACATAAAAAAATATGTTATCTCCTTTAGTTCGTTATCAAATTCATTCAACTAGTATATTTGTTGGTTTTTTATCAATGCTTTTATGATGATGCGGTTCATTTTTTTTTGTAGTTTTACTTACCTTTATATAAAATTTATAGTAAGGAAAAGTATTGCGATCGTGAAAATATTTTAATTATTGACTTCACCGGAAATGTTAAGTTGTAAGGGCCCTTGAGTCCAAATGACCAAGTCCCGTAAAAGGTTCGTGTGTGATAAGTCTGCCATAAACGATAATTGTATGAAACGATATTTCAATTTTTAAGGATATATGCCTATGATGTTAAAGCAACGTTTTCATAAATCAAAATCGGTCTATCTGAATATAGACTAACGAATATTCTAATTGAAACTCTTTAAAAATATTTAATAGAGTAAACAATTTTATTTTTTCCCGAACATAAAAGTATATTATACTGAATTATATTTGAGTTATCTGAAATTTTGCAACAACCTTTAGGAAAACTGATACACTTTTCATGCATTTTGCACTTTTTTACGATTTTCTCAAAAACGGTTCTCTATATTTTGTTAAACTCGATATTTCGATGTCAAATTTAATACAATGTAGGTTTTATTCTGATTGAAATAGTATGACACGGTTTAAATTCTGATATTTTAAATTTCCTTTCCCCAAAATACCTATTATATATGTATTATAAAAAATTACCCATATAATCATGTTAGCATTGATAAAAAAACGGACAATTGTATAAGTTGACCGAATTGTGATAATTAAGAAAAATAAAAATAAGAAAAATATATATTTTTTTTTTCTTTTGAACATAACTGTAACGTAGGAGTATAATACAGCTTTAGAAAGCTGAAGATTTTAGAAAAAATGTTATCTTATACACAAATTTGTTGAAGGCAATGTTATGTGATGTGATGGCTTATGATTACACAAAGGTATTAATTGCAATTGGCACTGACTTACCACACGATTTGCAAGACAGACTTATAGATACTGCAAAGACTTTTTGAAATTCCTACTTACACGGAAGTACAATAAAACTCAAAATTTATTTGATTTAAGGCAAGAAATGATACTATAAAAAAATAAACAAAATTATTCCTTTACTAAAATTAACATTTTATATAATATATTCGTAAGTTACTAGTGACTATATTTAATAATTTTCAATTATATTTAAGTGAAAGTCGTGTGTTGCCCGCACTAATTTTTTTTCATACTATGAATAATTAAATGAAGGTGTGTGTATTGATTCAGGTTTAAAACTCTCATTACACAAGTGTTCCCGTAACCTGAGTAGTCCCACAGTTGTAACCTGACCCAAGCTAACGTAATCATTAGACTCGTCTAGTTTGGAGTACAGTCTGTTCGCATAAGATGGTCGCACCGTTATCAGGTCTGCCAACACTAAAACCGCCAACAAGTTGTTAATATTAACTCTATATTTATTTAATTCAAATTTTGAGATATTTATAATAATAAGCACTAGTCTGCTGTGCTCCGGGTCCTGGGTTCGAAACTCGGCTGTGGCAGAATATTATTTATTCTGTTAATTTAGTCGGGGGGCGACCCTAGGGTATGGAGACCCTCCTGGGGCAGACCCAGCCTCTATAAAGTGGGTACCCAAATTAATTGGGGAAAACCTGGCGGCTGAGCGCGATTAAGGCCTTATCACCTCATTGCACTGCCGTTGGCCTAGAAACAGTACGAATCTCTATATGTACTGAGCCCAAGACCCTTCATGGGTTGTAGTGGTACAGGTTTTATAATAATAATGGGCTTACCGAACCCGAAGGTTCGATGCCGATACCACCAAACTTCGCCTGCACAGACTCGTCCAATGTTCACCGGTCAAGCCCAATCCCCCAAAATCAGCCTTAATGCAATCCTCCCATCGACGCTTCGGCCTACCTTTCGGACGCCTGTCAGTCGGTTCAGCGAATGCCATCTTTCTCGGAATCCGTTCCTCACCAAGCCCAACAATTTTACTCGCCTATTTGAGTCTCCGCGATGCTATCAACTCAATTATATTCACGGGGTACAAGCTCCGCAATTCCGCGTTGTGCAACCTTCTAAACTCCCCAGTGGCCTCATCTCTCTTCGGACCAAATATTTTACGCAGTACCTTATTTTCGAAAACCTTAAGCCGTTGTTCATCCTTCAAAGTAAGCGGCCACGTTTCACTTCCGTAAAGAACCGTCGGAAGAATAATAGCTTTATAAATTCTAACCTTTAAGTTTTTAGACAGAAGACGCGAGCTAAGTAATTTAGCAACTGAATAATAACACGCATTTCCCACCTTTAATCGGGACTTTATTTCTTCCTGGATTTCATTTTTTCTTGTTATCATTGAACCTAAATACTTGAATTTCTCTACGTGTTCAAAAGTATGACCTGAAATATTAAAATCATCAAGATCGCCACCGTTTCTGCTACTAATTATATATTTCGTCTTATCGGTATTTAATTCGAGTCCTATTTCTTTACCGGTTTTTATTAACACACTTGTATTTAGTTGTGTGGTTTCCGTGTCTTCACCTAGCAGTACCAAATCATCGGCATACCCCAAAACCGGAATCTTGAGATGTTTATAAAAGCGAAAAAAAATGATCTAATTGAATATGACTTATCTTTATTTGATTATCTTGACGCCATCATTCAAGAAAGCGGTAATCAAGTTTAAGTATTGTAATCTTTCCCTAATTGCTATCAATCGTGGATCGGTTAGGTATCACTAATTATTAATAATTTTGAAAACATTTATTTGATATTAGTTAGTCAAGAGAAATATATTCTTAATAATTCAGACGTTGAGTTTATTTAATTCTTTTTCGCATTATAATACAGAATTTTTTGTTTATTTATTTAACGTCACTTTATACTGCTACGGCTAATCGGAAGGATGGTATAACAAAAAAATCCTATTGGCACTTGCAGGTGTGAACTCATGATCTTGGGCATAGAAGGCCGTTATGCTAACCACTACGACACAAGTGACCCCAGAATTTTTTTTGTTTGTTCACGTCACTTTTTGCCTCTGTAGTTAATCGGACGATGCTACAGTGGGAGTCCTAAATTTTGCCTATTTAGGTTTTATTAAGATAGGGATCTTTAATGAGTACCTGATATCGTACAGGCTCGGGACCACCTTTCTAGACATAACTAAGGATTTACCCCCATTAAAAAATCCTCTAGGGTTTAAACCCTACGATTTTGGGCTATAGCTATATTTATAGATAAAATTAAATTAACTACAAAATTAAAGGTACTTTAGAGGAAGATAATTTAAAATATCGGCATTTAAGACCTGTCTGACTATTTCAATCAGAATGAATCCTATTTGATATTAAAGCCCATTAAATTTCACATCGTTATAGGGAGTATAATCAAAATCGTTCTAGTCGTATTTGAGAAAAAGGTGCTAAATGCATGGTATAATGTGGCTCTTCTGGTTAGCTGATTTTTATGAGAAAGTTGCTGTAACACCACGGGCGTATAGTTGTCTTAAATATGAAATTTTAGCTAGCGAAAGTAAAAAGAAATATCGCATTTAAAATATTAATTGCATGTTAGACGTTATTTCCGGATTATCACGAGATAACGGCTTAACCTTAATAAAAGTGATCATAGATCTGTTCCAACATGATGTTTTTATAATCATGTATGTTCATCAAACTGACGGATCTATGAGCTTTACAGAGTTTCGGTCATCATCACGCCCTTCCTTGGAGTGACCTATATAAATATTATTAAATTGCTTAGGGCTCTGAGAAGGTTTCAATGTTTACCAAAAACTCGAATTAAAAAAACAACATATATTATTTAAAAAAAAAAAACCATGGGTTTTACTTACTTTCCATATAAAAAGCGCTGAGCCGATTTAAAAAAAAAACTTCATTTAGTCTCTTTATTGCTATTTACCAGCGTTTTAACAACTACAAGTTTAAGAGTCAAGTCCTTGCGAAATGCAAGTCAGTACAATGGAAGCGGATAAACGAACAGAGATGTCCGATTTAGTCTTTATATACGTCTATGAATAAACTTGTTGTAAATTGCTTAGCATTGATGCAGAAGATATCACCTTTTGGAGTGACTTGAGTGTTGTTTTTCCTTTGATCCGCCTACGATTTCTGAGCGACCATCTAATTCCGTACTCTCAGCCACCGTGGGCGAATCCTTCTGGACCTTTACGCCTCGCTTCATGAATTTCCTCTAAGAAAAATCTTTGGAGTGAAAACTTGATCCACCCGCGCCAGATGTTCAGCCCGCCTTAAACTTTCCTGACGATTTAATCTTTTTTTATAGATTTTTTTAAAAGGATACTCGGTTGGTTCTTCCATTCTTAGAACTTATTGACTCTGATCTTTCTTATGACCTTCCTTCCGCCGTTTAGGTGGGTCCATTCATCCGATGCATTGGTTTCTTTATTACTTTGCGAGGCTCTATTTCTATAACGTACCTCTGGACCAACCAGACCTACGTTTATTAATCAGGTTACTTATCCATTTATTTTACACTAATGATTTCAATATAATAAAATTGGTGGTATATCATTAGATAACTAAAATCTTCCTACTCTTATCAAAGCCAGTGATAAAATATACATACATACGTTTTGGAATTGAATAGAAAATAATCTGGTTTGTGCCAAAAAAAGACTTTCACTTACCTCTTATGTTAAAATCAATTTTAAAACTATTAAATATACTTCAATTAAAAAAAAATTTAAAGTTGATTTTAATAAAACGTGTATTCATCTTCGTTGGAAACATATGATTTAGATTAAATAATATAACTATTTTATATTACCTTTTACAACTTTGTGCATAAGATAATATTTTTTCTATAATCTTTCTCTTTCCAACGGTATATTATACGTCCATATTACTGTCCTTATTATCAAAACACAAAAAATGCATAAGAAAAATAGTTTTGCTCATTTATCCTTTAGTTGGTCATCAAATTCGTTTAACTTGTATATTTAGCCGTCCTTCATTGATGTCCTTAAGATAATATGGTTAATCTTTTGGAATGTACAAAATTTAAGGTAGTTTAGAAGAAGAAAATTTAAATTCTCGGCATTTAAGCCCTGTCAGACTATTTCAATCAGAATGAAACCTACATAATATTGAAGCCTATTAAATTTTACATGGATATAGGGAGTTAAATCAATATCGTTGTTGGAGCCGTTTTTGAGAAAATCGTAAAAAGGTGCAAAATGCATGGTATAAAGTGCCTCTTCTGGTCAGCTGATTTTGACGAAAAATTTGTACATCTCATGCGAATAGTTGTCTTAAATATGAAATTACAGTTTCATAGGGTTGTTTTCGCCTGTGAACTACCACACGCACACACGGACCCTAAAATGTATATTTCCGTTGAGGGATCACTTGTAGCTGGGTGGTTAGCATGACAGCCTCCTATGCCAAAGGTCACGGGTTCAAACCCGCAGGTGGCCCTAGGTTTTTTTAATGGGAGTAAAAAATCCTTAGTTATGCCGTCCTTCGGAGGGGACGTTAAAAGGTGGTCTCGAGCCTGTGCGATGTCAGGTACTCGTTAAAGATCCCTATCCTAATAAAACCTGGATAGGCAAAATTTAGGACTCCCACTGTAGCATCGTCCGATTAGCCATAGTAGCATAAAGTGACGTTAAATGAATAAACAAACAACAATAGTTCTTAAATTGATTTTAACAGCCGAGGTAAGTGCAAGTCGTCTTTTGCCCGAAACAGATTTTATTTTATAATGAAGGCATTGTTTACTTGTATCAGCAACAAAAAAAAAATCAATATACTATAAAATATAATTAATAATATAGCAAGAATGGTGTTCCTCATGTTATTTCCTTACGAATGAATGAAGGGATATACAGAAGACAAACAAATAAATAAATAAATTACAGATGTTTAATTAATTGATTTAGTATCAAAATCTGATTCAATGTTGACGTTAATCAGGAAAAACGCTTGTTTAAGGAAATTTTCCTATTTCATTGGAAACTGTACGCCACATTTTACAGGAAAATAGTACCTTCTAAATTGCTTTAAGTGTTCTATCACTTATATGGAGGTGTAATCCGTTTATCGCATATTTTCAATTGCCCCCTATTAAGTGGTTAGTCGTGTCTCATGATAATGGTTAAAAGCAGGAATATAAATATAGAAAATTAAAAAAAATATATAAAATAAAAACAAAGTTTGTAAGTCTTGCTAACAAGATAAAAACAAAGGTTACTGGGTTTCGGTTAGCAGTTACAGCGATAAAAAGCCTAATTAGACTTTAGTGCCAGGTTTTATCTGATAAGGTCCTGGTCGACACGTCATAATAAAAGTTAGTGATAAGAATTAAATTGCGATGTGTACTTAATTTTTTTTTTTAAGGTACTTACTTTCAATTAAAATTGTAACCCGATGTTATATACCTAAATTTAGAACTGTCGGTATATCTATATTGACAAAGAAATAATATTAAGTGCTGATTAAAAGATTCCTGTACAAAAAATACTACGTGAAATTAGATTATGTTAATGACATCTCTTTTTTACAATTACCTCTTTTTTGAAAATGTTGAACATTTGGATATCCAAATATGTAGATTGTTAATTCGGATTTTCAGAATCATTGAAAGTGATTTTAATTTCTTGACTATCAGCTATATGGGGACTATATTAGATATAATATTATATAAAAATTTATATTGAATAAAGGAAGCAAAAATTACATTTTTTTTTTTTTTTTTATCACATTTGTTGGCATTGGAATTGAAATTTTTACAAGCACACTTCTACATTCTAAACACACTTGGATTTAGTTGTATGGTTTCCGTGTCTTCACCTAGCAGTACCAAATCATCGGCATACCCCAAAACCGGAATCTTATCACCCATATTTAAACCTTTCTCGGTACACGTCACCTTTTCTATGACATATTCTCAAGCTATATTAAATAGAACAGGTGAAAGGGAGTCACCCTACCCTGTTTCAAACCCGATCTCCTCAAATTTCTCAGAGTAATTATGACCGGTTCTAACTTTATGGAATGTTTCTTAAGGATGCGATAATATAAATAAAAAGAACGATATGCAACGTAAAACTACAAGATTGAAGAAATTTGGATTCGGACAATATATGAAATGAAAACATGAAGTAAAGATTTAGATAAATAAAATAACTATGAAACTAAACTAAATTTAATAGATTAATTCGTACAAAAAATGTTGGGAAAAAAAAAGATCCCTTAAAGTAGTTCCTGGCAATACTGTTCCAGGAAGTGTGGGTCTGTTTCACAGAAACCCATAAAGCTTTGTATAACAGACCTTGGAATAAGATAATTTTTTTTTTTTTAATATTATATATATATATATAATAAAATGAATTATCTAACAATTCTATTAAGAAGAAATGAATTTTCATACATATATTTTTTACCAAATATACGTTAAGCTCGTAGTTTCTCTAATGAAATAGAGGTGATTTATGTGATGTTGTCATTTCATGATACTCCTTCAAAAATTATGTATTTATTTTTTTCTTACTACATGTAAGAACACAGACCTTTTTGTGTGACTTGGGTTATTTGGACTCAGAGCACCCTAAAACGTTGATTTTCCGTTGATAACTGGAATTCGTGATTCATTACGTGAAATTAGGTTATTTCAATGTCATGTCTAATTCATAATTATTATTATACTTTTTTTGAAAATGTTAAACATTTTTTATATGTAGATTATTATTTCGAATTTTCAGAATCACTTAAAGTCGTGATTTTAATTTCCGAACTATTTGCTATCATCAGGACTAATTTAGATATAATACCATATATACAAATTTATATTGAACAAAGGAAACAAAAATTAGAGAACCTCAGGGGCCACCCTAAAAAGTGGTGGTGGTCAAGATCGCGATACTTTCCCTTACTATAAATTTCATCTATAAGTAAAAGTAATTTTTTTAGGGATTATCAAACTTTTAAAACT